>QCXZ01000043.1:9644469-9690770 GCA_025024175.1 Rhyzopertha dominica
CGTTTTTGTATTTTTTATCGATCTATTATATTATTCTACCCTCCCACCCACCTGACAAGCATCTTTTCCACCTTCCTTCAAGTACCCAGCGCAAATCATCCTGTCAGTTACTTCCCCAGCTCCGTATTCCCATCTGCAGTCCCTCATGGACACGATGGGTACCTGTACCACCTGGAGCACCGACGGGTAAGTACCACCCCAATCGGTGACTCCCCACCCCGTCACGGTGGCGTCAGCGCCGTCTTCCACCTCTTGGTTGAGCTCCTCTAGAGCAATGGCGCCGATGGCATCCGAAAACTCGAGTTCATCTTCCAACTCCAGAATGCTTATGTCGTAGTCGTGTTCGATGTAGTCGTATCGTGGGTGTTGGTGGATCGCGGCCACGCCGATGATGATTCCGCCGCTGTCGCGTAGTGCAGTACCAGCCCGGATAAACATCAAATCGGCTATGTATCTGAAATCGGGGAAATGGGCTGTAAATCTGGCAACGGTGGCTTAATTCGTTTGATTTGAGGAAGTTTCTGAAACTTGACAGCGTCGTATTCGAGACCTTAGAAACAGAAAGTACGTTTATTTTAGTAATAATTAAATACTCTTTAATTATTTATTTCAAGGTAAAGTATTTTGACAATGTCACAAATATAGAAACAAGTAAACTTGACTCCAAACCAAAAAGCAACCTACATACCAGTAACAGACATAATATTAATTTAGATCAGATGAATAATTTAGAACTCGACAATTGAAATTACAATAATAATTTAGAATAGTCAAATTTTGTTTGTAGATACTTTGATACATTTCTAAAACTTACAAATATGCAATTTAATGTTGATTTTTATTTAACAATAAATAGTTGGCTAACGAAGAATTTGTTGTTACAATATCTGTATTTTTATACTTTTCGAATATTTTTAAATGCTCGTTTGTCCAACATAAACTGAATTGCAATCAGTATTTAGTAACATAGGTATTTTGAAAAGATGGTTAGAAGGTGACTGAAAAAAGGACATTTTATGTGAATAAGGGTGTAAAGAGAAAAAGAATTATGTCAAAATTTCGAAAGAAAGGTAAGAAGAAGATTCGTTACGTAAAATTAATAAATCTAAAAAGGAAATCTTCTAATTAACTTTTGTTTCAAAACTAAAATTTATAAAAGTAAGTCAATTATTTAGATCATCTGAATCACCTGTAAAAAGGCACAAAACATCATCTACGTAACGGTACTACTTTAACGTGAGAAGAGAAACTAGTGTTTTTGAAAATATTTTTTTTTCTAAATCATTCATAAAGAGTTCAGCTAAAAATTGCCTCAGAGAAGAACCCATAGCTAAATCAGACTTTTGTATAAAATGTTTGTTATTAACACAGAAATAAATCAGATCTAACACAAATTCTATTAACAAAACACCAAATTGTTTTTGTGTAATAAAGGTAAATTACAATTTTGATTGAGTGGGTTATGTAAATTTAAAAAAATGGAGCAATAGAAGAGAAATAAGGAAGAAATCCTTTGGAATTTTTAAAACTTTAAGTTTGTTGGTCAAATCAAGTGTATTTTTGATTGCGGAGGAATTTTCAAAGTGTAAAACTTCACAGAAAATCAAATTTAACCATTTTGCCAATTTTTAACATGGGGAATTTATGATAGGATAACCATGTTTGTGTATTTTAGTAAGTCCATGAAGCCTTGGTGTTAAAATATGTTATTTATTGCAATTAATTTTTTTAAAATTTTGTTCAACCTTGTCCAACAATTCCTTTAATTTGTTGTTAAATTTAATTACCTGTGTTGCTGGCTGGTTTAGAGTTAAGTTTGCTTGTCTCTATATTTTAACATTGTCAAAATAATGTAAAAGTTCCTTTACTATTCTAGTACTGTCGATGACTATGTATTAGTTGAAAGTGTTTTACCTTGAAAACAATAATAATGAAGATTTTACTTAAAGTTAATTTTTAAATATTATAAAAAGAAACTCTTAGAGTAATGGGTCAGTTTTCAATTCTTAAGTTTATTTTAGTTTTGTTCCGTAAAGGGTTCCTCCAATTTTAGATGTATAACGAAATGCTTGAAAAAAGAATAGCGGAGAATGACTGTTAATAATATGTTCATATTATTATTTCACGAGGCAGTTAAGATAATCAAATGGCACCATCAATAGTTTGAGTCTGTTAGTGGAATCAACAATATAAAAAAATGAAATGCTTAGATCTACTCTATATGATTCCAATTTCTTTTCAGGCCTTATTATTAGCTGTTTTTTATATCGTGTTTACATGAGTTACAGTCAATGCTTTTAGTTCCTTACTCGTCAGTGCAATGAGCAGCAGTCACAACATATTTAGGACTGATGATGGATCCTCCACATATGATGCTGCTGTTGTATATCAGCTGCACTGTGTAGTTGTAATCTTCAATTTTTGCATCTTCTCCTCCTACAATTTTACCATCCGGTCCAGGTAAATTGATGTTCTTGGGGAAACCTTAAAAGGAATGTTTGTGAAACTTGCCTTTCTAACGTAAAACTTTTAGTATCCATCAAGTAGTGATGAAGTTTCACTGAAATTAGCATCCTGAATTATGGAATAATTTTCAAGGAAATAAATAGAGAGAAATATGGTTAAGCTTTGGCTTACCAATGGCAGAAGTCGCCACAACACAGATGAACACAATCACTTTGAACATTGTGATCGGTCTGACAGACTGTACATCTTTAACATTTATATTATACGAGTATCTGATCTCATAAAATGTTGATCTAAAAACAACTCGATAACACTTATTTGCACGAGTAAACTTCTTGAGTTATTATGAAATATTAGGTTTTGTTTTTATCTGTAAACATAAAGTCCATATACCTTCAATTTTTTTATAATTGTATAAGGTAAACATTAATATTTTATCAAAACGTTTTTTTCATTAATGATTATGAACTCATTTTGTATAAAACAAACAAATTCAAGTTGCTACAAAGAAAGAGGAGTTTTATAAACAATGCCTGAAAACTATTAAGAGCACTTAAAAAACAGAGTAGGCGTGTTGATAAGAAACTCTTAAATCCGTTTTCTCAAAGGTATATGAATTGATTACCTTGGATAAATATCGTCAATTTATAATTTTGTGCTGTTTTTTACTGTCATCTTCTATTGAATGACCTTTTATATATTTAATCAAACATTGATACAAGTCTGTTACGTGTACGCTACTACTCTAAAAATCACTTGTGGAACAAGTGGACTGTTTACATCTGTCTTTTATACTGGCGACATTATCCTTAAGGTACAAGTAGCTCTATCGAAGCAATCTTTAATTTAATGACATGGATAATACACCACCTGCATACGATTTGAACACAGAAAAATACGGAGTCACTATTACAGTTAAATTGCTGACGTGAGGCCATTCTCATAAAAATCTTATGCTTGTGCGGTGTTTTTGCTTATTGCTGTGGGAATTATCGTTTGTAAGCGAATATTTCTGGCACTAGAATTTCTATATCTTGCTAATATGCACATTCTATGGCATTTTATTAGCTTTTGATACTACTCTAGTTAAAGGTTATTACTCTTTTATTTCGAATACTTTGCATATTCACTGATTTTATTATAATCCTTCACAATGTTTAATAGCATTATTGTGATACTATTTGTTCGCCGACGGTACAATATATACTGATAACCACTTACTTTTTTCGATATTCTCAACAGGATGAAAGGAGAAAAAATTTTTTGGAACTACAATCTTGAGGTGCAAGAACCAACACTGGTTGTCACTATAGTTTGTGTTTTAGGAAGCATGTTTGATTATGAAACAGTAGTGGCTTATATTTTATATTACAAGAACGAAGAGCTACATATCTTCCAATAATATTATTGGAATTGTATCAAGTCGAAATATTTTCTGTCATATTTAATGGCGAATTTAACTGCAAATGTGGAACTCAAATCTTGTATATAATCCATAGTCGTAAACATCATTAGTAACATTGCAAAATAAAAATTGTAAGCTTCATTAGTAGTAGTGCAGCTTTCTGCTTTCGTTTCAAAAGTAATTTAGGAAGCGGCTGGTATCAACGTTTTCATTTACCAAAATTGACAGCCTTTATGAATGAGTTTTTTGACCATGTGCTAGAGGCTTTTTATACCTTTACTATACTGGCAAAATAAGCCCAGAATACATTCTCACAAAATTTATAAACTTTTTTGTAATTCTCCAAAACGGCTTGATAATTTATCGTCCTGTGATTTTTTTCTAATAAAATGTGAGCCTCTAAAACATTAGGAAACGTAGGATTTTCGTCTGCGGTACATCCATTACTTTGTATTCAAATACAAACCACAATGTTTTAAATAAATTATCACTATCCAGTAATAACACTTGGTTATTTATTGTTTACTTTTTGTTGCCGTGTAAACAATTGCAACAATCTACTTGTTAAGCATTTTGATAATTAATTAAAATATATGTCTATGCCATGTTGTCTGCACCGCAACCAACTACAGAGTACAGACATATCTGTTTCGCTATTGTTACAGCTTGTCAGTGTAGTTTAGGTTTAATGCAAACATGGTGCAGTCAGTATGGTATAGAACTGGTTTTGCCTGTATATTAAGACTTGGTATGTTGTTAGTAGAAAATTAGTCTTTCTGCATAGAAATAGTATCGTCATTACCGCCATTTGGACCTAACTTCACAAGGCTACAATAAGCGCCAAATTAGCTCCTTTTTATAAACAGAACTAATGCCTCTCTTCACTTCTGATTTTTTGGCAATTTAATGCCTTATTGTCTCCACTTACTAGGTAACATACTAACATACAGTGAAGGCACCCTCTACATAGAGGAACACTATACAGAATTAAATGGCAATGCATTTTGTCAGCTACAAGTGACTTATTTTAGGAAGTAGTTCCTATAAAGGATTTTGTATAATGTCAGATTGTAACTGACAAATGGCATTACTATGTAACGTTCTACTTAACAATTAGTATCAGGAATTGGAAATTACAGATTTGAGCGCGTTTAACAAAAAATATTGTATGGATTACATACGTACATAAATAGTTGGGTTATCTATTGAGTATATACATTAGGACCTAGAGTTTGTATTTTTGCAGTCTTATTCTTCAGCACTTTGTATATTTAGGTCGTTTTCACTCCTTCAATTTGAGAAATCCACACAATACTGATTTAAATGTAGGAGTTACGTTTATTTCTTCGTTTCTCAACTTTTGAGAGGTATCTTTTTATAGTCCAGTAATTTGAGCTATGTAATCTCGAAGAGGAGGGACACTTCCGTATACTCCTGGGTAGTTGGGCCTTGCACAACCATATCCCCAAGAAACAATACCGATGAGTATCTCACCAATAACGAGAGGTCCACCCGAATCTCCCTGAAAATAATTGATGATAGTTTTTCGTAGCGTTTTCTCCCACACTTTTCCACATCCTCTTTTGGCACATATCTCTAGGTCTTTGAAGTATTTTGACGCTGATAATTTTGAAAATGCGTTATTTTCCTTTAATTTAATGCGAGACACCGTTGATTTGTCCAGATCCAACTTTGTAGCTGCATTTCTCACAGAAGCCGATGGTGTTTTCGTAAACACTGTTTTTACCCCTTTATATTCCTTGGGGTTCTTTGGGACCTTGGACGTCCTGGAATTTTTCAAAATTGTGCACTTCTGGTATCTTCTTACCTTTTTATTATTCTATAGATGGTGGTTAATTAGAGTGTTGAATACACTCTGATTTACCGTATTGTTCATAATGCTGAACAACTCTTTTTGCAAAGCTTTCATATTCTAATCGTTTCATTGTTTTAAATTCGAAACTAACACAAAAACACAGTTTAACAAACAAGTACCAACATTAATAAATGTCAGAATGATGATTTTGTTTTACCCGAAGCTACCCACAATTTATTATAAAAATTCAACTTTGTCTCGTTATTAATGAGACAGCTTCTTAATTGTTCTTTATATGAATAGACGGGATGCCTAGAACACTTTTGCATTAATGTAGAATCGTTGCAATTAGGAAACGAAAATGTCGATACTGAAATCAAATGACAACTTTTGTTTTAAGTATCATCACTACTCGAGGCTTCATTGGAAAGTATCGACAGATATAAGTATCAATACCTTAGTGTTGCAAGAAAAACTGCATTTGAAAACGAAAAGGTTTATGTCATTAAATCTAGAAAATTGTAAAAACTGGTTACTTTTAGAAAACTGTTTCATTATTCAAGGATCATCTATTATAATAGTTATATTCAAAGTTATATCCACWTCATCAACGATACGGTAAAGCACTTTCGGCTATCTAATAGCCAAAGGAACTTTTACAAGTACTTTTGAATGTCAGAAAGACAAAAACAAGCAAACTTGACATCAAACCAAAAAACAATTTACATGCCAGCAATACAAACATAATTTTTACTATTAATATAGCTTAGGAGAGTCCTGCCTTCTCAAAGAAGTGCAGTATATCTTTACAAGGTAACCTATAAACCTTTTTCCATTTTACAATGGCTCGATTAGCGCCTTTGCTTGCCACCGCAGAACAAAGAGCATCAAATGAAGGATTGTAGAAGGTTCCTTCAATATCCAGAAAGGCAGCCCATTTTTTTCTGAATAACGCAACTTCAGCTCGGCAGATGAGCTGATGAAGTGCTGTTTCCATAAACATGCGTGATCTGAAGGCATGCTAATTTGGGTGTAGAATTGTAATAAATAATTTAATTTTGATGATTTAGTACACACATGTAATGAATTCAATCGGGATACTGAATCGTGTTTGCAAAATTACTTGAATTTTTAATATCTGACTAGTTCTAATTATCTACATCTAGTGTTCCGCAGGGCTTCATTTTTGTCCCATTGCTTTTCAGCATGTATGTATATAAATGCTGACCAGAGTTGATATTTAGGCTTTGCTGTGATTTTAAACTATTACTATTATAATTTTAACTTTTTAAGGCCAGAAAGGCGAAGAATTTTGCATGTGTTCTCCACAATACACTTAATGAATCTATAGATTGTCCTCAAATAATTGGTTTAGCAAATTATTACTTCTTGTTACTGTATTTAAGCGCACGGTAATTTTTTGTTGATGTTGTGCGGATTATGAACTATGTATTTGGTCAAGTACTTGTGTCACCCGCATAAGAAATAATTTACTAATTTAATACTAGTGAAGACTTAGTAAGTTTGTCCTGTAGTGATCATCCTATGTAATAAAATAAATAAATTAATTAATAAATTAAATTTCTTCAACTGGAGAAGCTATAAAATATTTCCGCAGGTAGCTCAGCTTGATAAAGGTTTAAGATCGGTGGGTTGTATAAATATAGCATATCCTTACCAAGAGCAGAGACCACCAAGCACAGGATCCCAACTAGCGGAAACATTTTGACGTAGTTAGAAATGCTATATCTTCCATCTCCATTTATACTGTACTTATTATCTGCGTTCATTTTCTATCTGATACGAAAAACATGATAATGTATTGTTCCAGTGGTACTTATAATTTTATTATGACATAATTATTTCTCTATCTTGATGACTTCTATATCTTATCATTTTAAAATTTTAGGTAGTTTCCGTACAAAAAATTAAATAAGCCCTTAATTTGTTTTTTTATGTCAGTTGACCTTGATCAGCAATAAGGGTTCATTTCGTCAAAAATAAAGTCTAAGAATAAGACTCTTTAAATCTTGAGGTAACTGTTTAAGCGTTTATTCGATTTTTCTCAAATAAAAAAAGAAGTTTTAGCTTTTGTATGTAAAAATATTTATTCTGTTTTCTTATTTTCTCAAATAAAAAAAAAGAAGTTTAAGCTTTTGTATGTAAAAATATTTATTCTATTTTCGTTATCGTCCTATCAGTTAGAATATCAGTTTACAGTCCAGTAATATTATACACATAGTCCCGCATGGCAGGTACACTTCCATATACTCCTGGGTAGTTAGGCCTTGCACAACCATATCCCCAAGAAACGATACCAATAAGTTCATCACCTACAACCAGGGGGCCACCAGAATCACCCTAAAAAACAAAGACAATTGTATTAATTTTTGAAATATTGCCGGATGAAATTAGTAGTCTATTGTTGTTATCCCATATTGAGATGCTTAAATAGCGGGGCAGTTTGCGCTTTATCCATAATAGATACATACAAGTATGTATTTATTCTGGATAGAGTATTGAAGAAAACCGCAGAAAACTCCAATTAGATCTCTATTGTCTTAAGCCAATCTTTAACACCTTCATCAACACGATGGATAGACGCAAAACCACCAGGCCATGTTGTACGGGGGCATCCGTTGACCATATGTCCAATTGTTTGGAGGGGATCTCCACATTCACAAGAAGGGTTGATAGATGAATCCCATTTATTAAGAAAAGGCGATTCAGAGTGACCCAAGACCTTCTTGGGAGGTCAGTTCCTGCTACCTCTTCCGTAGCATCGTCTATAAGCTGCTGATTGAATATATCAAGTTTCTTAAGTTGTCAAACAGAACACCATGCATCTTCAATGGTATAAGGAGCACGAAGGAAATCTTCTGTCCACAGATGTTTTCTAGAAGTTAGCCGAGTTGTAGGTAGCTCTTGCAGATCTTGGGAAATCAGAAACTCATTAGAAGCTGATTGATATTTTTGCCAAGTTTTATATATAGCAAACTGTCTGCGAATCTCCGGCGGAGGAATGTTCGAAAGAATGGGAAGCCAATGTAATGGAGTTGACTTAATTGTTCCAGTGATTAGTCGCATTGCAGTATTTAACTGAGTGTCAATTTTTCCTGTGTGATGACTGTTTTTCCAAACAGGACAGCAGTACTCAGCAGTGCTATAAAGCAAGGCAGTTGCAGAAGTACGGAGTACATTTGCATTTGCACCCCAACTTGTACCAGCAAGCTTATGCAGAATGTTATTTCTAGTCTGTAATTTTTTACTGACGTTTTCTAGATGTTTCTTGTACGTTAGAGACGTATCTAGGGTCACTCCAAGGTATTTTGGCGAGAAGTTATGTTTAAGAATTATGTTATTTGACATAACTTGAAGCTGTTTCCTCTTTTGGTGATTGTTGAGATGAAAGCAAGTTATTTCTGTCTTCAATGGATTAGGGCACAAGCGCCAGGATTTAAAATGGGTGATAAGGTGATTAGGTCATTAAAGTAGAAGAATTCATATAGTCTTTGCTAGACTTGGATATTCCACTTGAAAAATCCAGTTCTTCACCTACCTGACAAGCATCCTTTCCACCCTCAGTGTATCCGGCGCAAACCATCCTATCGGTGACATCCGCTTGTCCATATGCAGCTCTGCATTCTTCCAACGAAACGATCGGCACCTGCACCACCTGGAGGATGGAAGGCAATGATCCACCTTCGGTTGTGGTACCCCAACCCGTGACAGTCGAGTTGGTACCAGCTTCAACAATCTGGTTGACCTCTGGCAGACTTATTGGACCGATGGAGGAGGAGAATTCGAGTTCCTCAGCCAGTTCCAAGATGGAGATGTCGTAATCGATGTAAGACCAATCGAAGTCGGGGTTTTGGTGGATAGCTGCGACATTGACGACGGTTCCGCCTTGATTGCGGAGGGTGCTACCGGCTCGGATTGACAGCAAAGTCGCGGTCGATCTGGAATGTCGAATATTATACAGGGTCGGTATAAAATGGTGGGACTAAAATATGAGGATTTAACCTAATTTATCTAAGTTCAAACGTTGGTAGTTGCAACTTTGACGTACCTTGCGGAGGGCGCCACATGCAGGCCTTTTTTGTGCCTCGGTATGTCAAAATTGTTATTCGCTGATAAGTTTTCTCCAAAAAACGTATATCTTGTCGCTTCGAGCGGTCGTTTCTGAGATAACCGAATTTGAATGTTGCTTTGCGGACGTTAGGTACCTTAAATTTATGGCAAAACGTTACAGTAATGCAAATTTGCATTCTCCAATGGATTTTTTCTTCAAAGCAAAAGTTTGAAATATTCAAGCGAAAAAGGAAAATTTCAAACCGCGATGGTAATATGCCATCCTCCATGGATACATTCATATAAATATTTTTATCAAAAAGATGAAAGTTCTATACAGGGAAGGACAGAGTTCTGAAATTAGAAAATACTTTTTTCCGATGGTGGATTCTGAACAAGTTGACGTAGGTAGTGATGTTTGTGTTATTCGAGGTTTTCTTTTACATACATTTAGGACATATAGCTCGCCAACGGGCGATAAGAAATTATTTGATCCAATTTTAATAATATTCAAATAATAATGTGATACCTCGTGTTATGCCAGTGGTTCCCAAACTTATTTGCCCTACCGCCCCCTTTCTACAAAAAATATTACTGAGCGCCTCCTAGAACTTATATTTTTTTTTAATTTTAATGGCAATTAAACAGAAACATATATACGTATTAATGTTTCTACCTTTTACGTAAAATATAGTAAAAAAATGTGTAAATTGAATATATTATGAAACTATTTATTTAACTCAAAAAGGGAAAGTAATACAAAAAAAGTTAAAACATTCGAAAACATCTTAATGAGAAGGATGCACCTGGTGTGCTGTTACCAATTTAGTAATCCTCGGCTCTATTTTCATAAGCAGTGATCTTAAATCACGGCGATTGACTATTTATTGGAATTGGTTTATTTCTTTGTTAATAGGTTGGTTACCGCACTGAATCCATGTTCAACCAATATGTTGAAATGCACTTAAGAACTTTTCAATTACAGCCCATATTTCAGGATAAGCCGATCTCCTTTTGCAGCCAAAATTGTTGGTAACCGCTTTGAATTTAAATTTCAATTCATCATTGGTAGTTACTTCCATCGGATCATCCTGTAATTGTGGAGATTTTGCTGTGTTTGCACTTAAAAAAGAAACCCAAATCCAATCAGGTATGTTCGTTTTCAAAATGTGGTCAAATCGTTAATTAAAACCTGAGTGGAAAACATCCAAGTGCTCACAATAAGAAATTTCGTTTGTACAGAAGAAGTTTTGCCACAAATGCAGAAATAACAGATTTTGTTTTCATTCAATCCAGTTCATCACCTTGAAGCTGAAGATTGCTTTCATTAAATTCGTCACATCACATTTGTTTTTCAAGAACTCCATCACCGAGTCAAACAGCTTATAAAACTTATCCAAATCCAAAGCCATCCTTTAATAGCCATATAATAATAATAATAATAAAACACGCTTATGATCCTACTTCCAAACTATTATTTTTGTAAACCGAAATAACAGCATTTCAACCCCTAAGGGGTCTTATTCGGTGGCTTGGCTTAGCGGTTGAAATGCTGGCTTTGCCAAAAATAAAAGTTTGAAAATAGGATCATAAACAACTGTTATACTATTATTATTCAATAACTTCCAAAAACCTCTACTATTCATTATTGACGAACTTCTATATGAAGCAGCAAACGATTATATTCTTCATCGTTTTCAATACAAAACGCTGGATGACACAGTGTAGGTACTGTAAATGCATTCGGCACCTCCTTTTTTAAATATACAAGAAAACTCCTGAAGCGTCCTACCATAGCTTGAACACCATCTGTGGCTACTGATATTACTCAAACTTATTTATTTTTCTTTTAAAAAAACTCACCCAATGCACGAAATATTGATTCTCCTTTAGTATCAGTTTGCAAATATTTAGCAAATAATAATTCTTGATAAATTTGTTCTTTCTTTGTGAACCGCACATATGCTAAAAGTAAAGATCCAGGAAATGAATAGAAAACCAAGAAGTTTTTAAATAGCCACACAATCAATCTTCAACATCATTTAATCAGTTCTTCCCTGCATTGTATTATTGCTCAACGAAATTTTCTTGATATTATAACTTTTCTTCTCTCCTTAATGCTTTCACCGCCTCCTAACACTTATTAATCGCCCCCAAATGCAACTGTGTGGATCGCTGCAGCGCCCACTTTGGAAACCACTGTGTTATGCTAATAAAATACTTCGCAAAATACTGATCAAGAGTCATCAAAAGTGAATCGTAGAATATTAAGAGGATATCACGAATATATCAGTGGAAACCAAAGGTTATCTTTCCAGAAAGGGATGTCTTATGTACACCATTTTGGCATTGCTGTACCCCTTGTAAATCATCGAGCGTAAATTATTTAAAATCTTTAGAAATGCACAAAACTTTAGATGACTAAGTTTTTACAATTTTAAACGATTTTTTTCTATTTAATACAAAATATTCTTGGGCTGCTTGTTTCGATTAATTTTAGTTTTGAGAACGACAAAACGACATCCTTTTTTCTCTTATTAAGCCAAAAATCATTTGAAATTAAACTACTAAATAAACTAAAATTACTTGAACTAAATAAATCTGTTTTTATGTTTTCCTAAATGCTAGCAAAAATCATCGCATTTCGGTGAAGCTAGATGACTTACCCATCTGTACAATGGGCTGCGGTCACGACGTATTTAGGGCTGATGATGGATCCTCCACAAATGTGGCTGCCGAAGTACAATAACTGTACGGTGTAGTTGTAGTCTTCAATATCTGCATCCTCTCCTCCTACGATCCTACCGTCCAGTCGAGGCACTTTGGTCTTCCTCGGGAGAGCTGGAATACAAAAACCATAATCTAGCTATTTTAGCACTTCCAGTTAAAAATTTTTATATAAAAACGTCCCTACCACTGTATGGACATGGAAAATGTTAGAGAATAAAAATGAAGACAGGTAATGTGCTCGAGCCACATATATTTTATATAATAACAAAGCATTATATTAAATTGAAGAACAATAAGTATCAAAAACTTCTTACCAATGGCAGAGGCCACCAGGCAGAGGATAGCTACCAGCTTGAACATTTTGACTGAATTGCTCCCAATGCTCTTCCTTTCTCTATTTATACTACACCCTTTATCTGGTTTCATTCAAAATCAGACACAAAAATCTAATAATCTAGTTGTTTGTACGTTTCAAGTGGTATAGATTCGTTGTGAAATGGTGCGACAAATTTGCTGTTTATCTGCAATAGGATTGCTCATTCGCTTCCACCAGACAGGTCTGTACCTTGATATCCATTTGTTTCATATAACTGGAAATTATTGATTAATTTTCTAGTTACTTTAAATGTTACCCCATCATGAAACTGATTTAAATTCTAATGAAGACAACTGTGAACCGATATGAGATTTAAATCTTTTATCAAAGTAGCACATCTACCATTTATTTCCATGGTTCATTTTGAGACGCAGTTTTTTGATGTGACGTCGCATACAAGAGATTTTTTGAGTCCACTTCAGAAACAATTGATATCTTCAGCAAATATTTGTCCATTAATTCCGTTCATCAGTTTTATTTACAGTACTGAGTGTAGTACTTTCATTCGTACGACTTATTATTGCGTAGCTAAAAATCAATATAGTACAGTTCTTGTTATGCAAATTGGTCTTTTTCTGTTAAATTGTGTAATATCGTTCTGAAGCCGGTCATACTTTTATTGTTGCAGCTAAATCTTTTTTTTGAGTGGTTGGATTGTGACAAGATTAACTTATACTGATATATGATACATTTGATGGTTTTACACAATCGCTTCCATACTTTTTTTCTATCACCTGCCAAGTCGATTTGTTGTGAAATGTTATTTCCACGTATTAAAGTAATTGCAGTTTCACAAACCGATAAACAATTGTTGTTTTTACCCTTTAGATAAAGAGATGAAGAAATTAGGGACACAATATTCCTTTTTCATATTTAAAATTTTACTGTTTTGAATCAAATTCGAACTAAAGATTCCATGAGTACCTTTGAGTGGAACAAATGCAAACTAAATTATTTATCCTGGGGAAGTACACGATCTCATATTTTATCAGCACTTCGTCAAGGATTTAGGTTTAATTTAAAAGTTTAAGAGGTACTTAATCGATTATTATAAGTAGATTTGGCAACAAATTGGATGACTAAAGGAAAACTTTGGTCTTAACTCCTTAGTGACGTTTCCCCTTTAACTGATGTTTAATTTAAGGGTATTCCTTCGATTGTCTTCACCTGATTATAGCCATTAACTTAACATCTTTTATCAAAGTGTTCGTTGTCTTAGAACCAAAGTAGCTTGATTTTATAAGGCTGTTTCTTCGTTTGTTTTTAACTTGACTTTTCAAGGATTTTGGGACTTATTCTTTCTGTTGAGTGTGGTTCTGAGTGTTTTTATATAGTTAACCTGTATATCCCTCCTAGTATTACATATGTAGTTTATGAATTATTGTTCAACGTCCTTAGCACTTAATGAGTTTCGTGGTTGCAGTATAATTATAATGGAAGATTTGATGAATGCTCCAGCATACGTGAGGGATTCTATCGACAGGTATATCATAATCTTAAATAATTTCAATTTTTTTCTTATATAGATAATTACGTGAATTCGTCGTTAGGCAAATATTTTAAAACAATACAGATTATATCATATTATCTACTTAATCAATTTAAGGGTTTTCGCTCAAGGTGTAAAACTTTAATTAATATTTCGTACAGACGATATTTGTCAGATATTGAAAGATCTATTTCACTGTATCCTCGTAAATTCTCAAGAGGAAGACCTCCATAAATCCGCCTGGTATGAAATTTCATGATGAGGAGCTCACCTTTCCAATGGTGACAATACGCCCTTCCTTTTGTTGAGACACAAGTGTTCAGTACATTGTCTATCAATTATTGTATTACAGAAGATGAAACTTATTCTTCTTTGAAAAGGGCGAATAACACTTTTACTGCTGGACCGGATGGAGTTCCCAGTTTCATTCTAAAAGATTGTGCTCCGGTATTTGTATTGTGTACGGATGCTATGAAATATTCCTTAAAGTACCGATCGATGGTTTTCATAAAATGTTGGCGGGAAACTTGAAAAGGTGGTGTTATGTTTTGCGAAAAACGATATGTAAGGCTCATCTGAAAACTGAAGAAGATGACAATATAATAACGGAGTCCATGTTACAACATAACCATCGCGAAAAAAATCCGGAAAATTTGCTTAATCGACAAACATTGAGTAAGTAACATTGTTAAACCCGCCATTAAAACCGTTAAATCTAATAAGGAAGGAACTGAAGATTTCTATCGAATTTATCTTATTTTTATGTGGCTGGCACATATATTTACTTTTTACCATCTATACCCTGCTGCTAAACAAAGTTACTGTCAGTTTATAAAATGGGCTTCAGTACTTTAAAAGAAGAATGTTAAAATTGGGCTGCGTTGTTTCTCCACATACCATAACTGCAGATTTTGAAACTGCTATACATACCAGTATAGCTAAAATTTTCCCAGATACAAAGATCAGTGGATGTCATGGTACCAAAAAATGCAAGAACTTGGTCTTTCTACGGAGTATAAGAAAAAGACTAAAGAAGAAACAAATGTTACATTTGACGTACGTTTTTGGCTTAGCATTTTTAAAACCAGAATGTGTTGGTGATTGCTTTGCACTGGATTTTGAGGAATTTAGGCCTGATAATGAAGTTGTTACAAAATTTTCCGATTACTTGGTGGATAATTACATTGCCGAAGACTCTAAAAAACATCTAACAACAAACGCGTGTGAGTCTTTTCATGTAAAATATAATTCATCATTCTATGAGCCACATCCGAACATTCATCAATTTTGTAATGTTCTATTAGATTTTCAAATTGATACTTATATCAAAATGGAAAGAATTGACAATGTAAGCATAGATGTATGTAAGCGAGATTTTCTAGAAGCCAAAATTAAGGAATTGGAAACCAATACGAATAATGTAAAAAATATTGTTTTTATGAAAGCAATTTATTTGGATTTATAATACGGAACATCCTGGATATTTTTAGGGCATTTATTTTTATAAGATTATATGAAAGGATTTGTAAAATAGAAAGTAAGTGTGTATGTTTTCGAATATATGTGACGATACTATCTGAAGCTTCTTTTGTAGCTGCTAAATTTCGTTAAAGTTCACTTGAGTGGGTAGATAAAAATTTGCACATTCATTTCTGGGTCACCAGGTAGGTGTAGTCCGAAATGTGTCCTTAACCTACTATCTCAAGTGGTTATCTCTGTTATCTATAGTATCAACGAAATTAGCTTTCCGTTTAGTAAGATCGATGTACCGATTTAGAGTGAATTCACAAAGAAATACTTTATTCAACAATGAAATTAATATTTTGATATAGATAATGCGGTAAAGTGCATTTCAGCTATCAGTAAATATTAAAATTATACTTGCACCATAAGTAAATACATATAAAGGGGAATTATTAACAACACAGCGTTATTCTATAATGCGTTCAGTATTAATGTATGTGTCAATATAAGTTGTTGCAATTAGTTGTTTTTAATTTACTTACCTTGAACTGGAGGCATTGACATCTACATTGATTGTTCATGAAATACGATTCAGGTCATTGTTTTGCAGTTTCAAGTAAAATATTCGATGAACTTAAATCTTGAATTGCACTTCTGAAGAAGAGCTTTTCTATTTTTGTTTCTTTCTTGCTATTCTCTTTCGCTGGGGAACCATAAAGGTGTTTATACGTTATATCACATCCAACATTTTTGCTTTTTTTAAATTTGAAAGAAATAGGAGGTAAATATTATTTTATTTTTAATAAAAGTTGCATTACTTTTGAGTCATTTGAACCTTAAGAAAAACCTTGACAATGAAATTTTCATTGCTATATTTAGGTACATTAATCACTCTTTTATTAAATTTTGTATCACTTTGGATGGTTTTCATGAAAATTTTTCATATCTAACTGCTTTAAGGGAAATTGAGAAAAAAACGTGCAAATGTAGAAAAAGCCATGATGGATTCCTCACCATTAAATACTCTTCTAGTATTTTGGTCTTTGTTTGTCACAACTTTTAACTGACATATTAATGTTTTAGTAATTGATTATAAAGCAATGGTCTTATAAAACTTGCCTCGTGAATGAGTATCTACAGAGAGTGTGTCTTAAGTATAACTGTTATGAAATTGCTTGTATAGGTGGAGGAAAGTACACCTTTGTTACGAAATATTTCATTAAAAATTGTGACATGTTATACGTTATCTAGAACAAGCAACACTTGTTGATTGAACTATATAAAGTTATATAAAAAAGATTCAGACTTCTGCTCAATTAGATTTTTTTTTCAAAATGACGCCTCATATACACGACATTTTTTCGGGTCATCTCAGGAATAATAATAGGCATATCAGCAAATATTTTTGCATTAATGCCAGCGCTATATCGAGTGCAGTGTTGCTGAATTTGTTGAATTCTACTGCGTAGCTGGAAACCATTTCAGTATAGTTCTTTTTATACAAAGAAATCTGATTTCAGGTGGTTTAAAATCTATTTACAAGACTGCAGAACGGTTATAATTTTATCGCTGTTGCTAAACCTTTGTTTGAGTGGTTCATTTGGTTGCAAGATTAACTTTTAATCTTGTAGATACCAGTACATTTGATAGGTTTGCACAATCACTTCCATATATTTTTCTAACACCTGCCAAGTCAGTCTGTTACAAAATCTCATTTGTAGGCATTGAAGAAATTTCAGCTTCAGTAACCCTTAAACGTTTGTTGTTTTCAGACTTTGTTATCGAATATTAAATAAAGAAAAGAATTTTTTTGTCTAGAATCTAAACATTTGTTTTTTAAGGATACCAAAGGTAGTTAAATTAATCATAAGCACTGTCACTGGATCAAAAGAAAAATAAATCGTTTATCCTGGGGAAGTACATTTTATGATTGTGCGATCTTGAATTATCAGCACTTCCTCGTAGGTTTATATTGATTTTGAAAATTTAAGAGGTAATCGATCATTATACGTAGATTTGGCGATAACAGGAGTGACACTAAAGAAAACTAGTGTTAAATAATTAGTAAAGTTTTTCATTGAGTTAGTGTTAAATTTAATATAAAGTGCAAAGCTAATGTATTTTTGGAAATACTGACCCGGGGAAGAACTTGACGTTTTAACGATATCTGATGTATTAAAGTTCAACAATACTCTTTTTGTGATAAGACTCATTGAAATAATTGTGGATTCATGGCACTTATATGTTACCTATATGTTTTATTTACTTATAGAAATATTAATTAACTTAATCGGTTTATGAGACCACTTTTACTATAAATCAAGTATATGTGTTTCTAAACAGACCCCACAAAATTCATATTTAGGACCTTTATTCTTAATTTTGACTACATATGTTTGGAAATGTGTAAAAAGCACACAGATTTAAAGTGAATTCAGAAGGAAATATTCAAGTTAACATTTATTTGCAATTATTTATTATTTATTATGTACAAACAAACAAAGCTAAACGAAGTTACATAAGATTTGTAAGGAGGCACGACATTCTTATTAAGACTTTTTTGTGTATTCTGATCTATACTATTACCTCTTCAAATATTTTGCATTTTTTAATACACAATAGATGGAGTTATTAATAATGCAACATTATTGTATAGCGTTCATTCAAGAACTGGTGTATGTGGCAATATAAATAATTGTTGCAATTAGTTGTTTTTGATTGACTAACCTTGAACTGCAGTCATTGACATTTACATTGGTTGCTCGCGTATTCAGGTCATTGTTTTGCAGATTCAAGTAAAATAATTAATGAACTTGAACGCACCTGTGAAGACCCGCCAATTTTTGTTTCTTTCTGCCCATTCTCTTCTGCCTTTTGCTACAGGAACCATCAAGGTTGTTAATTCTGCTCAAACGAAATGAAAAACCAATATACATAGTATATTTTTTATTACATTAGTTTAGATCACATTTGTTAGTACTTTGTCTCCTTATAGGAAATTCCATCACCAGTCCCATGACTCACTTGTTGAAAAATTAAAGGGTACTCACCATCTGAAATAAAAAAATCGGGAAAATTAAGCGGCTTCTTTATCTAATTCTATTTCTTCATATGTTATAAACAACTGAGACGTTTTTTCTAACTTACTTAATGAAGTGTTCAATGCAATCTGAAAGTCTAACCAAACTGTATATATGATTACACAAATAAAAAAAACGTGCGTACGTGTTAGCTGCTTTAATACAAAACATAAAATTTCACATGGATAAACCTCTTCTGCATGAAATCGCAACCTTTCTTTACTAATTGTTAAACGAGAAACCTTTACACAAAAAAAGCTTGTCCTGTGGTTAAGCTTGCTTATACTTACCCACATGGAGGTAACGCAGGTGGAGGGGACAGGATAGACAATGGAGCTGGGGGCGGCAAGGCAACAGGTGGTGGCAAAGCAACAGGTGCCGCTGGGAATGCAAAAGTCGGGGGCGGCAGGGCTAGTGGGGAAGGAGGTAAAGGTAGTCCTGGTGGAGGTAACGCCAACGCAGGTGGTGCCAGTGCCAACGCAGGGGGTGGCAACGTAAGACCTGGGAGTGGCAGGGCAATCGGGGATGGAGGCAACGTAAACGCTGGTGGAAGCGACGCAGACCAGGGTGCGGGCCGGGACAGTGACAACGGGGGTGGGTATGGTAAAGACAGTGGCAGGGCGGGCTGTAGGTATAAGGGGGTTTAAAACTCGTGGAACCGGCAAACATCAACGAACTATCGTGGAATTTATTATTTAATATTTTTTTCAATTCGAAAAACACAAAAATTTATTACTGATATTTCAGAGATTACACAAAACAGCCGACTGAGGGTTCAGGCACTTCATGTTGGACGCTTATTCCGAATCAGTTTTTATAATTAGGAGTCATTAGTGTCCGTAAAAGGAAGTAAAGTAAAAAGTGAAAATAAAAGGTGTGTACATATAGTAAATATATTAAAAACAGCCTCTTTTAACATAAGATTTATAATTGTAGGTACGTTTGCAACTCGTTACATTGACTGCATAATTTGTCATAGTTTTCGAGCAGACATTGCTACGGATATCCCTCTCGAAACAAATCATTGTCATCAAAATTATTGCTACATTTTTTTATTACCTATCTAATATCTCCATAATTTCCCTTTGACGACTGAGGCCATATGTTAATAAATTAATACTATCACCTCTTCCTGCACCTTATCATTATTTAATAAGGTCACCACAATTTCGTAAATTTAAGAACATATTATAGCATGTTGTGATTTTGCATATTGGCCCTGTAATTGTGACTGATCCGATCCAGAATTTTATACAGAAAAAATAAAAAACCATGCTTTTCAGTCTAGTCAAATAAGTCAGAAAAGGTGACTAGTTGAAGATAGAAGGTATTCGCAAATTTCACAAGCACAGTATCTGTTGAAACCAGTACGTTTCGTTAGTTCGTAACAAATAAACTGAAAGCCTTAAATGAGGATACTAACTTCATTCATAATTATTTTAAGGGCTTTGCATGGGCACATGGGCAGTACATGTGACATTATTCATACAGCGGTTTTAGTTTAATATTTGTACATATTTTGTATGGTATGCATTATTTAAATATTGCTTCTCTTCGTTGTACAATGCATTGTTATAGATTTGTTTTTCATTATTTACATTATAATTTTAAAAGCAATTAGATTTAAATAAAAATTCGCACACCAAGACAGTTGTAGCTTTATAGGGAGGGCGCTACTCAGGCCAGCTTTTAATTATGACGCATAGCATTATTATGAAACTAAATTCAGTTATAAGTGGAGACTAGAAAATCTTATGTATGGTTACCAGTGGAACGCCGTTTGTAAATTTCTTTTAAATGCCTACCAGCTCACGCAATAGACTGAATGTGGTTTGTCCAAAAACATCACAGTTATTTGATTTTCAAGTATTTTTAATAGACAATGAAATGTAGTTTAACAATATATCATGACTATATGCCGGCGCATATTAGACGTAAACATTGGGTTTCTTGTTTATAAATACCCCAGTGTTCAAAATTTCGTTTTTAAGATACTGGGAAATTAATTCGACATTAATGCGCTGTACAATAAAAAAGAGCAATATTCGGATAATGTATACTATCTTCTGCTAGGATACAAACACTGAACTAAACATACTCACACGGTTTTTACATGCATGAAAATGATAGAGCTTTGTTTGTGATGCTGTAAAATCCGCAGAATGTCCAATGAGATCCAAAAAGTTTAAGAAATCTTTAAAACAATTTCACATTTTTTTCAAACATTGTCACGCGAACACGCTTCTGATCAGCGTTCAAGCATTTTGGCATCTATTCGATTGAAAGGTTTCTAATTCCTAAATCGTCGTGAACAATGTAAAGCATACGTTCGCAGAAAATGTGCAATGCCCAGTTCGTCGATCTTGTAATAATATTAAAACACTTGTTTTTGATCATACTTCCAATTTCAATTTTTGGCAAATTGTAAATTCATATCATGGATAGAATGAATATTTTCTGGTGGAAGGACTAAGTTGAAGAARTTAGTGCATAAAGAGCAAATAAGCGAGAGACACTGCATATCTTTACACCCAGTGCATGGCTAAAAAGGRCACTAATCAATTTCGAGTCATTACCAATAAACTGAAAAATCCTAAATTTGTATTTGATGCCTCTAACGGTTACTTGACTTTTGATCGAAAAGCTTTTCTTATTCTTACTCTTCAAGCTACTGACAAATCTTTTTCCATTTAACCAAATGGCTAGCCATCTTATACTACCTTAACTGGGACACTCTGTACGAGTTGTTATCGAACACTTTTAATGACCTTTTTGCTTACCTTCACGCATAATGGATCGCCGTAAGCCACTGACAACACACTTAGCAGTGCAACCACTAAGGCGTTATTCATTTTCTGTTAACGATAGCACGTACGCCACAGGATCAGGTGCCAATTGACGGTAACTTTTTGGCCACTGTCGCTTTTGTATGTGCAAATTGCACGTGATGATGTTGTAAACACATGAGGATGTGATTTATGGGAATATTCTAGAGCAGTTTTCTGAACGTGCCGTCGGCCAACTGAAATAAAAATTGCAAAATGTTTTGTTTTGTGGAATTGTGCTGAAGCAGGAGGCTTGGAAGGTTTGAACGCTAGGATAGAATTTGTTTCAAATAAAGTAGTTGTAGCAAAAAGGTTGGTTTTAGTGTCTACGTAGATAAATTTTAACATTATTTTGCAACCAGATGGAGAAACTTGGTCCTCTTCCTAGAAGGATATAGCCGTTGCAGTTTCTGGCTCTTTTGTGACTGGGGTACACAACCTAAAAATTACGATCGTTAGCCTGCGAAACCCCTAATTTTATTTTGGATTCGGCCCTAGTTGGTTGGAAATTGCTCAATCTCCTCAGGATATGAAGTACCGATTTGTTTACGATTTGGCAACCATGTCAAATTTTTCCTGAAGTTTTCTCTACATGTTGGATATTGGAAGTCGTTGTCATATATTATCTTAACTGAAGATTCGGGAAATCTACTAGTTAGATAGGTCTGATTATAATTGTTTAGCTTTATTTAGATTTGCTTTATGATCCGATAACTGGACTGTTGTTAACGAGAGTATGACCAGTGGCGTGCGAGAGAATGTTTTAACCAATCAGGTTTCAGTTCAGAAACTCCACCAAGTACCATATTTTCTTTCAGTCTGCGTTCCATCTTAGATACTGGAAGAAATGTAATTTCTAGTCCAAATAGAGAGTCAGTTAGCAATTCTTGAAAGTTAGATTAGAAGATGGTTAGTCACGCGTCCCGGTATTTTGGAAATTCATTGTTAATTATTTGAAACTTGCATGTAGGTTAAAATTGTTAATTTACGGGTTGTGGTTATACTCTTGTTTTGTAGACTATAATATTGTAAGTAATATTGAGGTGTTTTGGATATACTAGTTTTGTTGATTACATTTTATTTTGAACATTATTTTCATTTATTAATTATTGTTAGATATATTTGTTGTTCGAAAAGTAGTTGTTTTTTGTTTTGCTCAGGCGTAAGTGTGGCAGTAGCGTCCGAATAAAGTTAAGTCACACACTTTTATTAGGATTTGATATAGTTTATTTAAATTGAATTAGATTCCTCGAATTCGTTTAATTGGTGAGCATCCCCAGTAGTTATAAGCAGTAAGGTTATGATTTTGAGAAATGTAAGTTTGAAGCTATTGCGCCGATGAATGAATTTGCTGATAGTTTACCCAAAATAGCTTAGGCTATAATGTCTTGCTCGACATTGCAAAAAAATCTGCGATCTGGGATCGCAACGAACAGGCTTGGTTCCTGGAATCACTGCTGAGTGCTGAGTCAGATGACACGGCAATAATATTTAGAGCATTATTAGAATAATCTAAAAAGCGCTGAGTGAACATTTTATGTTACCTCCCCTTAGATTCAATAATACTTGATTAATAAAATTTATGAGGTCACTGAAAGATAATTTATGTTGTAACATTCCCTTATAAAAGTTTGCTAGATAGTTTAAAGCCCAATCCTTTTTTTGGTTTCTAGCTACACTCCTGAAACAGCAAAATTTATTCTGTTACTTAAAGGAAGAGTAAGCTGTAAATAAGTTAATCAATACAAAACGAAAAAGGGACTGAATTTGGAATATTAACAATTTGTCGTTTTAGCGATAATCTCAGAAGTTATCAACATTAAAAGTTTCTAATTATTTTTTTTTCATTATATTAGTTTACCGTTTAACACTCTTTTAAAAATTATTGAATTTGACCCTTCGTGCCATTTGAAAAAATCAAATTGGCCTTGTATTATCTGAAAATATTTACCTTTATCCATACTTTACGGTAACCCGGGATAGCAAAAACATAATTACACAGCAGGTGGCATGTTTTCTGAAGCTGAAGTATTGAGTGCCGAGAAAAAATCTGATTACAATTACACTACTCTGCTGCCAGGTTATTTACTGTTACCATCTATGATAGCTATGCTAATACCATCACTACCTCCGATGGGGCGATAATATCAGATTTCGTAGAATATCACAGGATGTTTTTATAGATTTGTTCAAGTGTTGTTTTACACACGATTATACTTGACAGTGATATTTTAAAGTACCTTTTTATAAACCTATTAATCAGACACCTGTTTAATAATGTTTTAGTGGGATTACCAACAAGCAACTATCTCGAATGGATWAAGTAGCGATTTCATKATATCAAAGAAAAATTAGTCGCTTAGATGYAAAACTCACTAATTGCTGAAAATGTGATTTTACAAAAAAAAACCAAAAAAGTATTTGAAGTGCAATTTAATTCCAGTAAACTGCAAACTTCTATGTTCTATGTTCATTTATTCTGGAAGTTCGGGTGATTTTGTAAAAAATTGTTGTAAAAAGAGAGTTTGGAATATTTTTATTGCAAGAAAGAAACTGGTAAATTATTGATAACATTTATTTTCCAGAGGAATTAATACAAAATATGTACTAGGAAATCTAAATTGGTAAGTCCATTTCTATTGGTCATAAAGAATGGCATTCAGTTCCAACTTCGTTAGTATTTCCTTAGAATTTTTAATATCTTTAAGGAAAAACTCCAAATCAGAATTGGTCTCCCAGGTATCAGCGTAGTGTTTTTTTAAGGGAAGATTTGTCACTTTTCAAGCTACTACCGATGGACAGGACTTTTGGTTTGATACATAAAGTTTTGTAAACCGATTTTGCTTCCCCAAGTTCACTTTTATAATTAGGTAAACTGAAATGCCAAGATTCTGAAGCTTTGGTGTTTTCTTGTGATTCAGATGTCCAGTCCAGTTCAAGTTTCCGAATTGTTGAAATATCGCTAATAATTTCATCATAGTAGATTTTACAAGAACGAATCTTTTCTTACCTTTTTTTTCGATGATTCCAAAAACACGATCAGCTGGTATTAACAAGTGTCGAACTACTGGAAATATTAGGCTCACAGATTTGATGTGAACAGGAACTTTTGTCCATACGTATGTTTAAACATTCTCTGGACTTAACTTTGCCATACACATCACTAAAATTGTAATAATTGATGTGCTCATTAAAACAACATGCCTGGCAGGGATAAATTCTTTTCGCATTCAAAGGAAAACACCGCAACGTTATCGGGGGGTCTTTTTACAAGAGTAACAAAATGCCTTTATTTTAATTTATGTAAGTGCTTCTCCGTCATAATGTCCCTTTTGTCGCTATTTAGCAATATTTTTTAGTTTTCTTTGGCCCTTATGAGAGTAGAACACACATCTGTCTGTGGACTGTGAAAACCGATATTATAGTGTGCGCTAAAATACGATAATATTCCCAGGTATAACACCTTCAACGCATGAATTATAGATTTTCCACAGTTTTGTAAAATTCAACTTGCATGGCCAATATATACGACTTCTAGTTTTACTGGGACAATAATGGCTTTCCACACAAGTAAGAGATTCGATGAACTTTTTCATTGACGCATTTTTTTTTTCATTTTTGTTGCCAATCCAATTTCCTCCCGTTCTTTACCGTGGAATTTGACTATATAAAACTTTCTCTTAGTTTCAGAAATGCTGTCTTCCACACTCGAATTTTTTTGCCGCCATCAATTGTAACGAAATAAGTAATGAACTTTTTTCCGTGTTTTATTTAGATCGTTGCATTTACTTCCCTCGCAACATGCAATTATAAAACAGTCTTGCTTTGTTTTTTCGTTGCAGGCATAAGGATTGTGATGCAAAATTAATTTGTATTTGCCGCATTGATAAAGATGAGGAGTAAGGAAGGTTTGCCTGGCTGTCCTTTTATGGCCACAAGCTGGGAACTCTGGTAATCGTTTTGGCGTATGACTACATTTTTTTAATTACAAACTATTGTAATGAATTGAAGTAGTTATTACCTCCGTTTTCTAAGATTTTGCCGCTTGGTTTCTTCTCGGACCCTTTTTCTACACATTTTTTTGGTCAAGACTGTATTCTTGATGTAACACTGTCGTCTAAGTCCATTATACCGGGCAGGAATTAATTAATTTTCCACAAAACAAGTACAAATTATTACACAAATACTATGCACATATGATAACACTTAATGCGCCATAGCACGAGGAATAAATGGTGCTAATTTGCCATTGGCCTTCTCCAGTCACGTGTCCAGTACTCTCTATATTGATTGGGTGCTTTGAAAAAGGGTAGTACTCCATCCCCAATAGCCAAACATAAATTGTTCACCAACTTTAATCACAGATTTGGGCACCAAAAAGCTAATTTTGCTCCTAGGCGACTCTAACAATAGGAGTTTTTCTTTTCTGCTTCGCTCACCCAATAACAAACAGAAACAACAATTCATAATTCAACAAGCTTTATTCGTTTTTAAAAATCACAATCACCTGCGTTGCCCCACAAAAATTTTGCGCAGCAGATGCAACCCCCAAGGTGCTCTCACCATTTTCCGTAAAAGGGTGGGAGGCATGGTGGTGGGGGAGGGAGGCATGGAGGTGGAGCTGGAATCTTGATGGGAACGGGCATCGGCACTGGTACTGGGTATGGTACTTTCACTGGTATTGGTACCTGAACTGGTCCTGGGCAGATGTTAGGCAGTGGTACTGGGACGGGGAGGTATACTGGTGGAGGGGGTGGTGGTGGTAGGCATGCTGCAATGGGGAGATTTGGTTAAGTACGTTCGCTTCCGAATGCGCACATCACTGCACTCAGAAATGGTAATAAACGAGGTAAGCGCCAAAAATTATCGGCCTGACATAGTTGCTGATGTTTTATCAGAATGAAATTTTGACATTGTATAACTACATATCTTACAAGGTTCTGAAAATAGAATTAGAGACTTATGTCAAATAGTTTTTAATTGTCAGCACTTTGAAATCCCGAAAGGTGACGAAAAATGAGTACCGAGCAGTTATTAAATTCTTAAAGAAAGAAGGGTTACACCCAAAATTATTAAGGAAAGACTTGATGGCGTATACAGCCGAAGTACCCCTTCCTATTCTGCAGTGAAGGAATGGGCAAACGTTTTCGCATGGGCCAGGAATCCCTTGAGGATGACGCCAGACCTGGACGGACAGTGGAGGTGATAACGGAGGACAAAGTAGCCCATGTGGAAGAGATGGTACTAAGTGACCGACGTTTGAAGGTCAAGGAAATGGTAGAAATAACCAAGCTTTCCGATACTACTGTTCGCCAAATCTTCCAAGACCATTTGGATATGAATAAGGTTAGTGCAAGATGGGTTCCCAAACACCTTTCAACGGTTCAGAAACAACGTCGTGCTGAGTGTGCTCGACCTTTTTTGGAACTGGAAGCCATTGTCACCGACGGTGAAACTATGATTCTTTACTATGATCTTTTATCAAAAAGATAATCAATGGAATGGCGCTGCGAGGGTCTTCCAGTCAACAAAAAAAGTAATGACGTCGATGACACATATTATGCAGGATTACTTCATAGGTTGCGAGAAAGTATTCGTGAAAAACGTATAGGAAAATTAACCAGAGGCGTACGGTTGTTGCACGACAATGCGCCCGTTCATACTACTGGTGTTGCACAAGCTGCCATCATGGATTGCGGGTTCCAACAAATAGATCACCCTCCTTATAGTCCAGATGTGGCTCCCTGCGATTATTATTTGTTTGTTTATTTAAAAAAAAAACCTTCGTAAACGACGTTTTCGAGACGATTTTGGATTACGAGAAGCTGGCCTATTTGGAGGACAAACCCAAGGAATATTTTTTTAAAGGATTGAATTGTTAATTAAACGTTGTAAGAAGTGCATTGAAGTTAACGGGAGATTACATTGAAAAGAAAAGAATATTTAGAAGTGTTACTGTCCTTATTTGAGTAGCTTACACTCCTTCGTTTTGCTTCGCAAGTATTACAAACCGAAATTACATTTAGTTTAGATCCTGGATCAAAACAAACCAAGTTGTCATAATGTGCATAAGAGAGTTCAGTGTTTGGTGCAATTTTTTACTGTTGAAAAAATATTTTAAAGTGTTACTGTGTATGTATGAGTAGCTGACACTCCTTCGCTTTACTTAGCAAGTATTACAAACGTAAACTACATTTAGTCACAATGTACGTATTGCTGAAAAGCTTAACCTACAATAAGTGCGTGTGTAGAGCATTACAATTTACATGTTGTACCAAAAGATGGTAACGTGCTAGGTCCCTGGATATTCTTGTTATAATGAGAGAGAAACGTATAAACTTTAAGCACTTGTTTCAGTTTGTCTTTCAACCATAGATTGCAACTTAATGTAATTTCAGTTCGTAATAGTTAATGAATAATACAAAGGTATGTAAACGTTTCAAACACACACAGTAATACTTCAAAATATTGTATTATACTATAATTTTGCTCTGAACATTGAGTGTTACTGTGTTTTTTTTTAGTGGTTTACGTTCCTTCGTATAATTTAGTATTATAGATCAAAATTACATTTAGTTGCAATCTATTGCTTAAAAGCAACCTAAAAGAAGTGCTGTAAAGATTACACGTTTCTCTCTCATTATAACGCGAACATCCAGGGACCCAACCCACTACCATTTTCTGGTAAAACTTGTAAATTGTAATGCTTCACACACGTACTTAGTGTATGTCCAACTTTTCAACAATACGTTGTATCTAAATGTAATTTCGATTTGTAATACTTGCCAAGTAAATCGAAGTAGTGTAAGCTACTCAAACATACACAGTAACACTTTAAAATATTCTTTAACACTAAAAAATTACACCAAACGATGAACTCCCTTACGCACATTATGACAACTGAGTAGGTTGGTTTGGATCCGTGATCTTGACGTATCGATGTATCTACGTCACACTAATATAGCGTATAGTTGTAAATTAAAATGTTGACGTTTACTTATGATGAAACGTGTTATGTCATCAAATGTATCTGTTACTTACGTGGTGGTAATACTGGGAGAGGTATCTTCACTGGTGGTGG
The DNA here is from genome assembly GCA_025024175.1 of Rhyzopertha dominica. Classification (NCBI taxonomy): domain Eukaryota; kingdom Metazoa; phylum Arthropoda; class Insecta; order Coleoptera; family Bostrichidae; genus Rhyzopertha; species Rhyzopertha dominica. The sequence goes on from QCXZ01000043.1 coordinate 9,673,273, forward strand.
AAGTGGAGCCTACAACAAAATGACACTTGATTTCCTGTCACCTACTTTATTAAAAAGAAAAATGTATTGTCAAGCTCTTATGGACTCTAGTTTATTGCAATTGTTTTCTAAGTTGAACCTTATTACACAATTTTGAGAGTTTACTTTAAAAAGCTTAATAATTTCATAAAGATTTTTGAAATTAATTACAAATTTAAATTTTGAAGCGTGCATTTTAAAAAACATAATAATATGTGTAGTATTGTCTAAAATTGTAAAGACGGTTGTCCGTTTGTTAAATGTCATTTTTATACTATCTACTAGATGGCGTCGCCATCGAAATTCTTACTCGAAGTAGACTTGCTTAAAATATTCCGTAATACAAAAATTGCAATGAAAACCTGCATTTCAATTTAATAAAAATTAATCAATAATCTACTTACGAAGCATCCACAAGAAGCGTATGCTGTGGCCACAAAAGCAAACAACAAAGCAGCTACGGCGGCCTTCATCTCTTTTCTCAGAACTAAGACCAGTTACCAAGAAACAACTGACGCCCTATCGATGGCTTCTTCAGCTTTTATATTGATCTCTTCGTTTTTTTATCAAAGATGACGACGAATTAACATTGCTCGTTATCGGAACATACTGTTTCTAACAACATACGCGGAAATATTTGTAAACAACGTGAACATGCGTGATGTTTACAAACACATGCGGACTTCCCAGGGGCTTCGATCGGCTATCGATTCGTCTTTCCTTTCTGGAACTGTGAAAAAATGAGATGTGTCGTATCTAACTTGGATTTGCATACTTGATTACTCTCAGAAGAATAGATAATGATATGTTTTATTGTATTTTATTAATCTTAACGTTTGTCCAATCTCGCTCACAGAATCGTCTTTGAACTGGTGGTGGCGTTGGTATTTATATAAAAAGTGTACTGAAAGTGGAAATAGTAGAAGATTACGATATTTTGGAAGGCATTGAAATAATTTGCCTCCGGTTCTGCGTTCAGAAGGAACGTCATCGTATTGTATAGCATATCGCTCCCCTTCCATCAACATTAACAATTGTCTTGAATTTTTCGACCACTTTCTGTCATCTGTAATCCTTTTATATAACAATGTCATTGTCACGGGAGACCTAAACGTCGATCAAAGTTGTTTGACACAGTTAGAAGACTGTTTTAACGCATACGATTTTGTTCAACTGATAATAGACCCCACTAAAATAAGCAGGCATTCTTCCACTTTGTGTGCGAATAAATGCCATGATATTTCTAAATATGTCACATATGGAGATTTCAAGAAATTTATTTATGTTGATTTCTATGCTAACTTAATACAAGTGAAGTGGGACACGATATAAATGATAAAATAAAGTTTCTTAATTCATACATTCTGTAATGGTTTGATAAACATGCACCAGTTAAAACTGCTTACATCTCCAAGCCATATGCACCTTGGCTTACGCCAACAATTAAGATCATGATGCGAGAACGTAATAAGTTACTAAGTAAGTACAAATGAAAGGGAAATTTGCAGGATTGGGTTCAGTACAAGCAGTTTCGTAACATGACGGTTAGCGCTATCAGAAAGGAAAAGACTGCGTACTTAAGCTTAAGTCAACATTAATACTTCCAGTAAACATTTATGGAAGCCTTTAAATTACTTACACATCAAGCTAGGTGGGAAGTCCTGTGACGTGTCATCATACTCTGCTAATGAAATAAATGACTACTTTATGTCGGTATTTTCCCCATCCAATAACTGTTCCAATGAAGTAAAACAATTTGATAGAAAACTTTTTAATGAAAATACTAAAATACACTGGATCATGTGTTGCTTTGTTGTAAATTGTATCCTGCCATTCAAAGAACAGGCAGACTGAGTTTGTATAACTGAGATGTCCTTACTATTTTCTAATAAAACGGTTACTGTGGGGACTTGAGGTTAAAGGTCATATTGAGATGACGACGATAGAATCTATGTAAAACGACTAAAAAAGTCAACCTGTAAATTAAATAAGTATATAAGCAAAACCAGTTCTATGCCGTGCTGTCTATACTAGATCTAAATTGCACTGATGAGCTGTAATGACAGCGAAATAGATCTATCTGCAGCTGGTTGAGGTGTAGACAGCACAGCATAGACATGCATTTTACTATAAATTAAATGTTACTAGTATTGTATAGAAGATAACTAAAAATTGATATCTAATATACTCAAAGGTGAGACAATGTGGAACTGATATCAATTATAATTATCCAAAGTTTTTGCAGAGTACGATAATTATACAAATTATTACATGTCTGATTTTATTTTGGTTTAGTGAAATTCTTTTTGAAAACCCTCATTCATACTCGGATTTGCTTATATTTACAAGTGTTACTTATCTGTGTACAGGCATACATAGATTAACTTATACATTTTTGGTACAGGTGTCCAATTTTCGTTGTAATTACAGGGAGATAACTATTATTACTGGAGAGTTTCGGTGTGTACATTATTACATTATATAAACGGCGATTGCACGGTTCAACTAACAACAAAAAAGTAAGTCTTTTAGTTGAACCGTACAATCGCCGTTTCTATGATATCTTTTATTTTAAAGCTGTAGCGAATTTTTAAATAACCTAATATTCTCTCAGTTCTCAATATCACGCTAAGATATGTAGATACAAAAAATGTACATATTTTTGACAGATATTGTTATTTTGCATCCGGAATTTCTAAAGGGGCCAATGTCGCATCGATATGGTCAAAAATAGATACCTACACATTGTTCCTTATTAAGCAAATATAATTGTTAGGTTTATTTTCAATATGTCAGCTATTAACACAACTTTTTATATGTTTTAATAAAATCTTATTTTTTGTTAAAATGGATGCAAAATAATGTTTCCAAATAATAATTTTCATTATTTACATGGCATCCTTGACTATTAACGAAGGAACCGAATGCGCCCATTTAAGGGTCTTAATTATACAAATAGGGACATATTTATATATATAAAAATGTTGCAAGTGGTTATAACATTTTCTTGTATGGTGCAGTTGTGAAGGAAATAGGTAAAATCTGTATTTTACAATGGTGAAACCTCTGATGACACTTAGTGCTACACTTCTAATGTTACTCAATGTGTACAGGTGAACAAACTGCATATTAAATCGTTGATTATAGTTCACTGTACTCTATTTTTCATTAACAATGCATTAAAAATTATGTCTTCATTGCAAACAGCGGGGAATTGCTGGGTCAACAACCATACTAAAACTACGCATCATTTTCATTCGGGTTTATTGCTATTTCTGACACTGAATAAAATTATCAGTACTTTTCCACCTTCTGATCTGGTAAATCCTTCCGATTTGATACCTGACTATCATAATATTTCTTTTCAATTTGATGTAGTAACATTTAATGAAGTTAGAACTGTAATTAGCCGGTTAAGCAGCAATAATAGTTGCGACACTATGGTAATAATTTGAAAATCATTAGAACTTTAACTGATATAATTATCGTTTCTTTAACAAAATTAATAAACACGTGCTTAACTAACACCATGCTTCCTGATGTTCTTAAATTGTGCAGAGTCATCTCTGTTTTTAAAAAAGATTCTCACGATGATCCTTATATTTATGGACCAATATCCCTTGTTCCAGTTTTGGGTAAAACATTAGATGCTGTTCTAAAAAGGCAAACTTGTAGTTATTCTGATAATTATAATTTGTTTAATAACAGTCAGTTCGTATTTATAAATAAACGTTCCACCACTATGAGTATAAATAAGTTTAATGATATAATTCTAGGAGCTTTTGAAAGGAAAGAATATGCATTGTAATGAGTGGAAGATGGGGTTCCCCAAGGCTCTGTTTTTGCTCCTATATTGTTTCTCATTTATTTTAATGACTTGCCTCTGTTTACAATGTCCAATTATATCATTTTGCTGATGATTCGCTCCCAAAGTGAAGTTATTTTAAATTTAACTAATTAATATTTCTATTCATTACTTAGTATATATTTTGACTTCTAAAAAAAACTGTATTTGCTATTACTAATAAACAATATAGGATTAAAAAGCAATGCAAAGGGTGTAACACAAAAGAATTCGTGTTCATAAGTCGTTTTCTCCTATAAAGATGGGATAATTTGTTAAATTTATTTGGAACAGAACTAAAGCACCTGGTAGCAATGCTATGCTGAGTTCATTACAAAACTATGAATCTGTATCTGTTTTCCTTTAACAAAAGTTTACGTGACGCTTCGTCAGAAAGCGCGATGCTTTTTAAATAACTTCATTAGCAGTGGTAATAATCCATTTTTCTATACATTGCATTTACAGTTTTTAAAGCCAGATTTTTAAAGAATTGTATATAACTGTTTAATATAAAATTATTAAAAAAAAGCTGAAAAAATACTATATCCATGTGCGTAAGGACGAAGCCTTTGGAACAACATTTTCAGAAACGGCATTTCGTATGTACTTACATATAAATCAGTATTTGGGATAACTGAGACACCATATAGAATAAGAAAATTACGTCTATAAGGTGGGCTAACGTTTAGATTACAGGTTCTCTCACAGAGACGGGTGGGTTACACCGTTAATTGTTAATAGATGGCATGGTGTTGCCCACATTCTCATAATATATATAGAATTGACTTCGTACTCCAGCGGGCTTTGGAGAATTTGTAGCAATTCCAGCTTAATATGTTTTGAAATGTTATGAATATTATGTTATTTATATTTGACCACTACAAGTCAGGTAGCTCAGAACACACCATAAGGAATTTTGTCGCATAACAAAAAAATCATTATACAGACGAAAAGTATAAAACAACAAAGTAAATGTCAAAATAACATTTATTATTCAACGTATATCACACAGTGTGTTATGGTAAATACAAAACAACATCCTACTCTTGTACTTCTGCTCATCACCACCTGTAAAAGATAAGCAAAAGTTAATTATTTTGAACTTTAACAGTCATCCAAGGCATACATCACTACTGCCTCTTCTATATATTAATAATTAATCATAATTTAATTTAAAAAATGAGGTACTTACGCGCAGGGTGCTTTAGGAGGGAAAGCTGGTGGCAAGTATGGTGCCGGCAATGGTGCTGGGGGGAAGGGGAAGGGGTAAGGTAGAGCTGGGGGTGGGAGCGTCAATGGTGGGGAGAAGGCAAATGGAGGGGCCAGAGGAGCTGGTGGTGGTGGGAGGGCTAGTGGAGGTAGTGGAGGCAGGAAGGGGAGTTTAGGAGCACATGCTGTAAAAAAGTAAAAATCAGTAAGTTACAGAAGAATAATATTCTAACATTTTTTTTCTCTTAATGGTTTAAGATATCTAATCATGTAAGGCGTTCTTTTCATTTTATGTTTGTTCGAATTGAGCAAATTAAATTAATGAAGAAGAAAATAATTCATTGGCTGAAAGTTTGCATCTTAGATAAAATTGGCACAGAGCATGTAGTTTTTGAACTACCATCTTTAACTCTATTAAACCATCCAAAATGAAAGAAGAAATATAAAAAATTTCCTTTTTCTTGCTTCAACGTTCAACAATGTTATTGAGATAGTGGAAATAATTTTAAATACTATAGTGTGGATTACCTTAACTATACGATGTTAAATAATGGATATACTTACGTGGCAGGGCTGGTGGTGGTAAAGCTGGGGGAAATCCAAAGGGTGGAAGTGGAGGGAAGCCGAATGGTGGTGGGGGGAATCCGAATGGGGGTAAAGCTGGTGGTAAAAGTGGTGGTGGGAAGGCGGGTGGAGGTAAAGGCAGGGGGAGGGAGAAGCCCTAAAATGAAAATGMCAATTAGACTGCATCATTGTTTGGTCTTTATACACAAAGATTGTTTATTTTCAACAATGTTAGTATTTATAAGTATAAATTTGTCTAGCAAAACACCAAACATATCTAACACAAACATTTTGAATTTGTTAAACGTACCGGTGCGCAGGCGCAATTAGCGTAGCCAGTAGCCAGACATCCCAGCAAAATAACACAGATGGCCTTCATGGTTGTAACTTTTGGCTATCCCAAACCACAACTAATTTGTTCGAACAGATACATCCAATTTTATACCTTATTTTTAATAAACAACTACGTGATCATGAGGTGAACCAAAACATTCGTCCGTTGTTTAGCCGCAAGTTTGAGGGTCATCCATAGGATCGTGATCTTGTGCGATTAACTATAGCATGAGCAGTTCTACGAATTCCTTAAATGGCGTGTGCAGAAAATAAGTTTTGCTCGAATAACGTTGAAGAAATTTTGTAAATGAGTAAATTTTACCTATAAGATTCATGAATTTTATCTACAGACAACTACTAACAATAATGTTAAAACAACAGGTATGATCAACGTTTGCTTTTGGAGTTCAAACGTTTAAAAAATTAATTTAAAGTGAAGCGCAAAAGATTCTATGCCATCTTTTACCTTTATGAATGTAGGGTTCTTGAAAAATGGTCCTTGGTATCAATAAAAAACATTCGTTAATATAGTTTACACCTATAAATTAAAGAATGTGTAGAATTGATGGTGTCAGATAGGTGTATTAACATTTTGAATGAACAGAAGATAAAGCGGCGGAGGAGAAGATACCTTTTACAATACATTATGAGACTTCAACGCAAAAGTTGGAAAGAAAGAGAGGTACAAACCTACAATTAGAAAATCTAGCTTACACGACACGTCAAATGAGACAGTACAAAACTGACAGGATTTGCAGCAGGTGAAAATTGCAAAATTATGATCACATACTTCCAACATAAGCTGCTCCGTTTGGGAATCTGAAAAGCACTACCCGCAAAATAGCCCCCCTCCCCAAGCCTTAAAAGTAAAACTAAATAATTTAACGTATTGGAGGTTAACAGTCTTTTTTTAATTTATCTTTAATTTCATTTAATATTAATGTAGTTTTAAGCTTAATCCAACTGCAAATCACTTTGACAACTGCCTCTTTATAAATAAAAAAATTCAAATTTAAATGCACTTTCATAGTTGGTTTTATTGATTCACCTCTTATAATTAGGTTTTGTTTTTCTTTTTTACTGCCATTGTGTCTAAAAAGTACAAAACCGTGCGATTTTTTTAATAATTTGTATTTTTAGGTACGTACAGATTGAAAAGTGACAAAATTTGAAAGTAATTCTAATATGATTTTCACAATCATTCACACTGAAATAAAAGTCAGTGGCATAGGCCCAGCATTATTTGTGACTAACAAATCTAAAATTTAGTACATGTTTCTTAGTTTTCTGCTAAAAAAAGGACGCTAACAAACCTCAAAATGTATTTTTTGTCCTTATTTAACAAAAATTTCCCGATGGGGACTCCCGACTCAACATTATTTCTGGCTACCAAAAAAGATACCAACAAGGCTTAAAGTTATTCATAACCATCATTATTTAAAAAAAAATCCGTGGGAGAACCGCCTGATATAGGAAACAAGATTTTAGCATTTTTTCACAGCCTTTTACAAACAACACCTCAAAATGTATATTTAAACACTGTTATCAAAAAAATTTCTTGGGAAGGACTTCCTGGTCGCGTATTCCGCTGGAAGCAGGCCTATTGTTATAACTGACTGCTAATTATAGGAGTTTAGTATCTGTTGTTTCTCAATACTTTACATTTAAATAAAAAAACACTAATAAGCATTAAAATGCATTTTAAGCATGCCTATTTGAAATAATTCTTGAGGGGAGAACACTCTGACATATCAAAATTTATTTACTGCGTTTAATATTAGTCTTTCTTTTGGTAACAACTTCTCATTAAGAGGCTTATTAGGAAACACCCTGGATAAAGAAATGTTAAACAAATCTGGAATAATGAAATGCTGTAATTGTCTAAAAAAGTACATTGGCCAAACAAAACGTAATGCAAATATTCAAAGAACACATGTACCAAAAGTTGTTTACAGTGGTGTTTCCCCCACCACATAATTCTGTACCTATCTATGTTTACGATATGCTTAAATGTTGTTACTGTTTTAATTTAGTCGTACTGTTAAGCCACCGAAGAAGGCCGCTTGGCGGTTGAAATGCTGGCTTTGCCAAAAATAAAAGTTTGGAAGTAGGATCATAAACAAGTGTTTTACTATTATTATTTAATACCTTCCAAAGACTTGACTATTCATTATTAGTAGTAGTTGTTAGTTATTTATTATTATGCCTCCTGCTGGTGAAAGTTTGTAAAAGAAATTGAAGCGCGCTAGACGTTTTGAAAAAACAAGATAAAACAATAATAATAATAATCCTAATAACCATTAGTTTGTATTCTTCTTTTAAAATACCCCCGTAATCTTATTTAATAGAAGATCTCCAGGGTACGTGATACATTATACTTTGAAACGGCGACCTGCTGTTGGCGGACGTGTTGTTTTAGCGGACAAACCTAAAACCGTGCTCTTTGCGGACTCAGGTCGTTATGCGAGTTTTTATGGACAAGCGATTAATATGGGGACACCTTTTCACCTTCTGAATCATTACACTCAAAACGATTTTAACACAATAGGGGTGGTTTGCTATTTATTTAGTTTTACGAGTATAAATATTTTATGCTTTTTTTAAAATGTTTTCTTACACCGAATAACAAGAAACACATTGAATTTGCAAATATATATACATACATGTTAAAAAATAAAAACAGTTCTTTGCGCAACTATAAGAAACTGTTTAATTTTATATATATACTATTATTGGCATACTTTCCCTGGCACTTTTACCCAGACTGGCAACATATAATTACCTTGGTGGTTACAAAATTGTGGACTATATTTTTGTCGTTTTATTGTTGCTAGATATGTTGTCTGATTATATTCAGCCGGCACATTTTTATGTGCTCTTCTTGTCGTGTATAAATCTTTCTTCGTTTCTACCTAGTTTCTCCAAGTTTCTCTTCCGAGGGTTCTTTTCACGTTCTTGATTGTGATCGATTGTTCGAACTGCTTTTGTGAACGATTGCTTTCATTGATTGGTTCCTGGAGTCTTTGGTGGCCGCTGATCATACCACGTTTTCCCGAACATTCTATCGAACACGCCAGGGATTCTGGAGGTCATCTTACCAGAACTGAACCAGCTCAGTCCCGAATCGAGGGGTTTTCAACGTCCCCTAGGATTCAACCCACTGCTTACGTAACAGATAAGTCGACACTAGTTTCTAGTTCAAATTGACGGTTTTATGCGGTTTTGCCGAGATTTTATAGCTTAATCTTTCCAACATTTAGATCATAAATTAACTTACTCCAGGTCAACGTTATTCAATCTTTGTTTATTAAGATTTCGTTTGATAAAGTACAGTAATTGCAATTTTAATTAATATTACATATTGTTGAAGTGTAAAATACATATATAATTTAATATTATATAACATTTAAATCAGACTTAACTTAATTCGACAGTTATATCTCACTTGTTGACTTGTTTTTTTTTTATCTCTGAAAGAACAATTTGTAAAGGGAAGAACTTGTAAACGTACGTGTGGACACTAACGGTATTCCATCGCTATCCCTGAAACAAAAGAAAAGGTACATTTATAAAAAATTGTATTCAGATTATCGCGAACGCATACTTACCTTATTAATCCAATAAGCTTTAATTTTTTTAAGGATACTTACCTTGTTATTTAATAGCGTATATTTGATTTAATAATCCTTTTGCATTTTATATATTAAATTCATTTCTAATTTTGTATTCGCACTTCTAACAATAAATCTTGTGTTGCTTTTGGGTGAAACCGTACGTTTTTTTTTATATACTCGACTCTTACAGTTGCGGTTGGATCACTTGGGGTGGTGTTTTGGGAATTTTAGCGATGTTTGTTGGTAAATTAGCGACACTTAGGCAGTTCAGCTCTTCTAGTGATTGAATTTCCGCTCAACTTTCTTGGTTTTGTTATTTATAAATATTTTGGAGGTAAATAAACCAAGTGGCGCTCACATTTCTAACGGAATAATTTGGTCAATTTCTTGATAACCCCGACCCGTCTCCACAGAGCTAGAGAGGCACTCATTCCATTCCATTCTTGAACGCAAAAGTATCAGTTCGCATTTTAGATACAAAACTTATTGTGATTTGGTCCTTCGTTTCAGAATTAATCATTAATAGCAGCAGACTTCAAAGCATAAGAGAAGTCGGTATGGAACTAGAGGATATACTTATATTTTCAATTGCGCTTATTCATTTCACCATTCGTAGTAGGAAAATTCCAATTCAACACTATAAAGGTTTAATAGCAGTCACTTTCATTCATAAGGCATTTTGTCCGTATGTTGTCGAAAGCAATGAATCAGCTAGTTGCGTTAGTTTACAAAGCATTGACCTGTTTTGAAATCGAATTTGCTAGTCGTTAAGGAGTGAGTGCTTTCTTAAAATATTGTAAGTCTATAATTTAGATTTGTGTCGTGTCGAAGACTGATCCTTGAGGGGAGGGAAATATTGAAGATCACATTGATCAGATTAGCTGTATTCCATAATTAACTGATGTTTAATATCAAAACAATAACGCACGGTAGTTTGCAAAAAACATCTTTCATTTTCAACATTTGGTCCTTCGAGAAAAGTTAACAATCAGAAAAAGCTTCACATCATGGGAACAGTAAAGAAGACAACACATTTAATGCTTTGGTTTATATCTCAAAAAGTGTTTGCAATATCAAAAATAATACGACATTTGATTCTACATAAAAACCATATTTAAAAAAAATTAAATATAAAAACCCCCGCCCAGATTCCTGAATCTGAACGTCGATATTATAGTAAGTATTAAAAACTAAACAACTATTTGCGAGTGTATTTATGTTGGGAAAGCAGCTCAACTTTATCTTACTCCTTTTTCGAAAGAAACTTTAATAACTACAAAACTATCTATACCTTAGACCCTACAGGTGCTTATCAAACTCATGTTAAAATTCAATAAGAACCCTACAAATGTAATAATATATACTGGTCGTAGAGAGATTTCGTTATATGATACTTGTAAAGTGCCATCCTCCAATTATTGCTTTTTTAGTTACAATAAACCCTTAGTTGCAAACAGTTCCCAAATTGGTATAAACCGGCAGATGCTTCGGCACGCCACTGGCATTTATCAGAACTGTTTTGAGAAAAAGGAAGAGAGTTATTTATATTTATTTATCTATTTTAATCATTTTCACTGTCATCGTCATCGGTTTTTTCTTCATCGCTGTCTTCCATTATAACGAAATTGGGAATATCTGCGGATACATAAAAATATTCCATTTCTTGAACTTGTTTCACACAGTTTTTCCATAAATGTTAGTCGATTTTTTTCCACTTTTGCTCGTAACAAGTCTATGACAGTATTGTTTCTTCCTACGCCTCTTTTTAGATTGCTCCATATTAATTCAAACGGATTGAACACACAGTGATAAGATGGAAGCCTTAATACTGTGTTTACGTTACTTTTGTCGATTTCATCGATCCGATAAGTTATTGGATGATTCAGTTCTTTAATAATGTTCCATATTTGTCGCTTTTATCGGTATCTGAATATTGCTACTTCTCAAGTTTGAAATATTTTCTTCTTTTTTTTCAGGCGGCGGTAGGTTCTTTATATATTTGTTGGGAATGATATTTTGCATTATCCATTACAGGTAAAATGGAATGATAGCGAAATAGATCTATCTGGCAAGAACCGACATACATTAAAATGCATGTCTATGCTGTGCTGTCTACACCTCAACCAACTGCAGATAGATCTATTTCGCTGTCATTACAGCTCATTAGTACAGTTTAGGTCTAGTGTAGACAGCACGGCATAGAACTGGTTTTGCTTATATGCCGTGCTGTCTACACTAGACCTAAACTGTACTAATGAGCTGTAATGACAGCGAAATACATCTATCTGCAGTTGGTCGAGGTGTAGACAACACAGCATAGACATGCATTTTAAAATGGAAGTAATTGCCTGGTAAACCAAGTCTCAAACAATGAGGGGTTAATGTCCTGGTGATAATCTGCTGAACAGTGGGAAATATTCTTTGCCAATATAAGAAGGGCATTTTGTGCCCAACTATTTTTTTTTAATTTAATATCCAAGTTACTGCACTTTGAGCACAATGGATCACCTTTCTTACTGAAATAGAGGACTGAATCTAGACAAGCACTCCGAAATAATAAGTGGTTCAACAAAAGCCGTGTGGGGTCGCCACTATTGGCCTTACTGTCATCAGTATCAAATTGTAAGATTAATAAATCAATGGTTTCCTCGAACGAGTCAGGGTATTACTTTATCGTTCACGTCCAACCAAAAATGTCGCACAATCTGAGGGGTAGCTAGCTTATCTGTTTCCTCTAATTAATGCGCGTAATGTAACAGGGTAATAATGGCATAAATTTCTTTCGAAACTAACCACAAAAATCCCAGATGCTTTTCGGCGTTTTCGACAAAATCTCACGTACTTACTCTCTGGAATTCCATAGCCCGACCTTAAGCATTTCCTGTATCATCACGAACAATTTTGCTAGCATGTAGCTACCTGTAAACACACACCGGTTTATCTCTTGACGGTATCTGGTCCGGTAGAATCTTTCTTTTTGTAGATGCCAACTCGATTATTCCACCGAATGATATAAAAGTTGGACAATGACCGTGCTGGTCATCAGTTGTATAGTTTTCTGGTCGAGTGCAGAAGCATAATGCGTCAAACATTATTCTATGCCCACTATAACATTTTGCAAATAAAAATTAATTGTAAAATATTTGTTAGATCCTACTACAAAAAATGGCTTCTTTTCTGCAGCGAAGATTATACTTTTCTTAAAGACACTTTATTGGAGATAAGATATAATCCTGAATTTTTGTGTAGGAATTACACGATTTTAATAATGAAGTAATCATTCACCAATATTTATGTATTCAATATTAAATGTTATCTTCAAATATAAAATTTTAGGTGGGCTAATCCCTTTTTCTTCACTAATGGGCACACGCCTTGACATATATTAATGTTTGGGGGAAAAAACTTAACGGCCTGATATTGAATACTGCAGGATAGTACTTTCAGCACGTCCCATTCATAAATCCGACTAACATTCCGAAACAATAAAATTAGGAAAGGAGTTGCTTTTCATTCAAATCCTCTTCCAGATTTTCTGTACCACAGACGTTTTTGTTACCATTTATTGCTTTACTTGTTGAACTTGAATATTTTAAGTTAATAGATTAATATTTATAAAGTACTTTCTGATACCTGTAAATTTATTAAAATTATTTAAAAAGCAGTGGCAGAGCGCACTAGAGCAGGTAAAAAATGTATACAAAAATTTATGATACAAAATCAAATTAAATAATATTTGCACCGAATAATCTTCCTATGATTGCAGATCTTATAATGAAGGTTATCTTGTTTTTTCACAGTCAAGTGAACCGGTGGGGGCGAAAAGTCCTAGACCCTAAATATAACGCAAAGTAACGTAATGTATAAAAATAATTGAAGTAAAGTTTAGGATGTTTCCTTTCAGTTTTAATAATACAGTAACATAAAAACAGTTAGAAGGATACAAAACAGTTTATTTTCCTAGCATACTCGAGGTAGTCACCAGTCACATATTCTGATGATCCAAATATCGCACAATATGCTGATTTAATTATCACAATAATGAAAGCTTCGACAATTAATTCGGCCCTACTATAGTAAGTAGCTTCATCAGTAAATGTAATAATGGGCGCAGAACTTGGATCCTCATTTAACTTGTTGTTTAACATTAATTGACAAAAAAGCTTTTTTTGTGTTAAAATCACATGTATTTAATTTTTGGTGCAATTCTGCATTATATGGATGATATTTATTTCTTTTCAGTACTTGTCTTATCGAATTAGATCTAATTGTACAAGTCGCAAGGTAATTTAATTGGTGCTGACATTTCAATTTTCTATCACACTCTGGATTACCATAAATTCAATTTCTTGAATGCTATTAGTTTTAATGTTTTCGTTTTAACTAAAAAAGACAGTATCGATAAAGTAATGTATATCATTTTACGATTATTGTGGGGTCGTAGAAGTATAGTTTATTTGAATGCAAATAAAAGCTAGTTATTTTTTACAATATTAATTACAATTTACTGCTTGAGATAAGCTGAACCACTTCATTTGGTTTGTAACTAGGAAAGTACAGTTTTGTTTTACTTTACTTGAAAGGTATACTTAAGAAAATTTGCAGTAGATAGCAGCACTTGTTTGAATGGAATGGATAATAGTTATCTTTGTATTAAGAACGAATACATTGTTGATCGAGAGTAATAATGTCACTTTTTGCTCCTTATACATACAAACTGACCAAAATAAAATTTCAGTTATATTAATTGGAACAAGAATTTTTCTACATTTTTTATTTGGTGCTGATATCTATGTATCTTGTATGTGGCTTCAATTCTATAATTTGCTGTAGAATAATAATAAGCTAATTATCTTGAATGTTGTGACAGTAAAAGTTCGACTTCTTCTTGAGCTTGGGCCAGGAATGGTAACCACCAAAATGGATTCTTTATCCTCAATTCCTTTAATGCCTATAATGAGAAATGTTTGTTTTTATTTGTGATTTTTTAGGTTTATATCCAATACCTTGCTTCTTTAGCAATATCGTCGTAGGTAGGAAGTACGTTGTCTGAATATTTATAAATTTCTTACACCATTTCACAAATATATTTTATTTCTTCTTGTACAACTTCTTTGATTTTTCTGGCAACACACCTAAAGTTACAGTTTCTGCAGCATTTCTAATCTTCGGAGGTGTATTCGGTACCTATCACTGTCACTATATCCAGTTTTCATCATTTCACAGAAATTTTGACATATTCGAGAGGAGATCATTAATTACGGTACCCGATATAATAGGCGTTGACTGACAGTGAAATTCTTTGACATATTAAAAGTTTATTTATTTTTTGTGACACTTGTTCAATACCAGTCTTGTCATTCGTTGTTTGTTAAAATAATTTAGAATTTACGCGAAGGTGTTTGAATAATTTTCAACAATGGAAAAATCTGGGATACGCCCAGTTAAAAATATTTGCAAAAGAAAAGATTGTCGCCAAAAGAAATTCATTAAGATATAGTGGGTGCATTAGGAGAGAGAGCTCCTTCTTACCAAGTGGTAAAAAATTTGTCTCGAGAATATAAATTAGGAAGACAAACGTGTGGACATGCACAGTATGCCGGACGACCAGTAACTATCACTATTCAGGAAAATGTTAATCGTGTACATGACATGGTAATGGCAGATAGGCGAACGATCATTCGTCGGATAACTAAAATTGCAGACTTTTCATATGGTACAATAGAAAAAATATTAACAGATATTTTAGGTCTTAAAAAGTTATCTGCACGCTGGGTTCATACAATTTTGACGCCTGCTCAGAAACGTTCGAGAGTCCTGCATTCTGAAGCCAGTCTGACAAAGTTTTCGGCAGACCCGGATGAGTCTCTCTCTCGATTTGTAAATGTTGATAAAACATAGGTCCACCACTTTGACCCAGAGTCAAAACAACAGAGTATGGAGTGGCATCACAAAGGTTCTCCTCCACCAGTTGTGCCCTCTGCTGGTAAAATAATGGCCACAATTTTTTGGGATGCGGACACACAATAGCAGGTTTTTACTATGCCAACTTAATTTCAAAATTGCACGAGCGCATCATAGAAAAATGACTGGTAAAATTGAGGAGAGGAATTTTGTTCCATCAGGACAACGCTCCTGTACGCAAAAGCCATATTGGAATGAATGCTATTCACGACGCAGGATTTGAATTGCACGAACACACTGCGTAATCACCAGACCTAGCTCCCAGCGATTACTTTTTATTTCCGAAATTGAAAGAATATCTACGTGACGATGACAGCAGTAAACGATTTCTTTTCTAGACGAATCAGAGCATTGGAACATCGTTGAACCAAGTGCATTGAAGTTCAAGGAGACTGTCGGAAAATAAACATATAATTATTGTCATGTTTTATGTCTTTCTATGTCAGGGACCGTAATTAATGATGATCTTCCCTCGTATGTCTATTTCTTTTTGTGCTTCCCAATAAACAAGTTTTTCGCAGTGTACGGTTTTTGTGTTCTTTTTACCGGAATACACAGGAATTGGAATGTCTTACTTGTTATTGCAATAAGCAATAGTCAGCACGTTTTTCTCGCTTACAATGCTCCCGTTGCAAATGTATTCACCTTCACATAGTACTTGTGCATTGTACTTTGCTATCGTAGGATTATCACTATTAACTATTCTTCTATCCAATTTTGGTGCGTGCACTCTCAATTTACAATGATAAGTTGTATTCACGTCATTATTCGGCTAATTGTTCAATAAAACAACAATTACAAGACGTACAAGTTGCTAGGATAATAACTAGTACCACTCCAAACTGTTGCATTTTAAGCCTATAGTATATAAGTTTCTGAAGTACATGTTCATGTGATAGTGACTTATCGTACTAGGTCTAGTTGTATGCATGATTAAGATTATCCAATGACAAAGTTGTTACGTTTTATCATATAGGTATTTGATTATTTATTTGGATATTTAGGGATACCACCCACCTCTAAATTTGGTATACCTTGTCATTAATGCTGCTTCTAAAGATTAAACAAATGTGGCACAATAAATATAGTAAATATGCAATCAGTCACATCATTGTACGCTTTATAAATTCTAAGATTATTCCCATTGCTAAAAAGATATTACAATAGTGACTCCTTAAAATCGAAATCATAAAAAAATACTTGTTTTTGACCTTACTGCTGTCTGTTTGTATTAAGTAAAGTTGTTGTATGTAGGTAAGTGTTACATTGCAGTCTAGATTATAGCTCATAGATTAGATTACTTATTGCAGTCATTGCAACGCGAATTGGCTTTCCCACTCTATATTGCATTACACAACGTCCTTTTATGTTTTCATTGTTGATAGTGACACTTGAGGGTATATCAGACATAAAAACAGTTTTTGCAACTGAACAATTTTATTTCCTTTTCTTTTACAACTTATTGAATTCATGATGCAATTTCCTTGTTGGCAGATTAAAACAAATTTGTTTTTAAAACTGTTTATATACTGATATAAAATTGCAAATTAAATATGTTGAATTGAAGTAACTCTATTTGTAAGAGTGATTTGTTGCTACCAAAGCTTTTTTGGTTGGCGGTGCCTCTTAAGTATTGAAAGGAACACTTATATAGCTTTGATTTTTCAGAGAAGTAAAATTTCTTAAAGGAATTTTTAGTTATCTTCAACTCCTGCTTTTCGATTTATATATCATATTAAAAATAATATTCATTTTTGGGTTAGTTTCAGTTTTTGCAATCTGATCTGGGTTATTTAAATAACATTCAATTGTGTTTTATGAGTACTGCAGGAATTGCTATTACTGATTCATTTTCAAAGCAACTTCTGTTCATGATAAATAATCGGCATCGGTCTTACTTTAACCTATGGCCTATGACTATATAAATAGGGCTTGAAATATTATACTGACAT
>QCXZ01000043.1:9690870-9717868 GCA_025024175.1 Rhyzopertha dominica
GTCGAATTTCCTACGATACGCCATGAAAGGCAACAAACACGHGTTTGCACAATTATCTACATATTAATTTGTTATGTATACTTACCAGTATCAATACAATACCTCATGATCAAAAGCTTAGACACTGCCAGTTGTGTGTGCTCGCCTAGACAAGCAATACATCAGGTCTGCATTGGGTTTAGAAAGCTAATTTAACCATTAGGTGATAAACTCCATCTATCTAACGCAGACATATAACACTTTGTTAATGTCGAATCTCCTTCGATACGACATGCAAGGCAACAAGCACGAGTTTGCACCATTATCTTCATATTAATTTGTTATGTATACTTACCAGTATCAATACAATTGCTCTATGCATTTTGGAATTACCTCATGATCAAAAGCTTAGACACTGCCGGTTGTAGACAAGCAATACTTCAGGTCTACATTAGGTTTAGAATGCTAAACTAACCATTAGGTGATAAACTCCATGTATCTGACGCAGACATATAGCACTTTGTTAATGTCGAATTTCCTACGATTCGCCATGCAAGGCAACAAACACGCGTTTGCATAATTATCTACATATTAATTTGTTATGTATACTTACCAGTATCAATACAATACCTCATGATCAAAAGCTTAGACACTGCCAGTTGTGTGTGCTCGCGTAGACAAGCAATACATCAGCTCTGCATTGGGTTTAGAATGCTAAATTAACCATTAGGTGATAAACTCCATGTATCTAACGCAGACATATAACACTTTGTTAATGTCGAATTTCCTACGATTCGCCATGCAAGGCAACAAACACGCGTTTGCACCATTATCTACATTTTAATTTGTTATGTATACTAACCAGTATCAATAAAATTGCTCGATGCATTTTGGAAATATCTCATGCTCAAAAGCTTAGACACTGCCAGTTGTGTGTGCTCGTCTACACAAGTAATACAATACAATTTACAATTGCTCAATGTATTTTGGAAATACCTCATGTTCAAAAGCCTAAACACTACCAGTTGTGTGTGCTCGTCTAGACAAGCAATACATCAGGTCTACATTATTTTTAGAAAGCTAAATTAACCATTAGGTGATAAATTCCATGTATCTAACGCAGACATATAATAACACATTGGTATTTTCGAATCTCCTTCGATACGCCATGCAAGGCAACAAACACGCGTTTGCACTATTATCTGCATTTTAATTTGTTATGTATACTTACCAGTATCAATACAATTACTCGATGCATTTTGGAAAAGCCTCATGATAGAAGCTTAGACACTGCCAGGTGCTTGTGCCCTGGATTGGCAATACATCAGGTCTGCATTAGGTTTAGAAAGCTAAATTTACCATTAGGTGATAAACTCCATGTATCTAATGCAGACATATAACACTTTGTTAATGTCGAATCTCCTTCGATACGCCATGCAAGGCAACAAACACGCGTTTGCACTATTATCTGCATTTTAATTTGTTATGTATACTTACCAGTATCAATACAATTACTCGATGCATTTTGGAAATGCCTCATGATCAGAAGCTTAGACACTGCCAGATGCTTGTGCTCGTCTGGATTGGCAATACATCAGGTCTGCATTAGGTTTAGAAAGCTAAATTTACCATTAGGTGATAAACTCCATGTATCTAATGCAGACATATAACACTTTGTTAATGTCGAATCTCCTTCGATACGCCATGCAAGGCAACAAACACGCGTTTGCACTATTATCTGCATTTTAATTTGTTATGTATACTTAACAGTATCAATACAATTACTCGATGCATTTTGGAAATGCCTCATGATCAGAAGCTTAGACACTGCCAGATGCTTGTGCTCGTCTGGATTGGCAATACATCAGGTCTGCATTAGTTTTAGAAAACTAAATTTACCATTAGGTGATAAACTGCATCTATCTAACCGAACCATGCAACTCCTTGTGAATGTCGAATCGCTACGATACCCCTTTCAAGGCGTCAAAACACTCTTTTGCACCATTATTTGCATTCAGATTTCTTATATATACTTAACAGTCGCATTTCAATTTGTTATTTATACTTACCAGTATCAATACAATTGCTCGATACATTTTGGAAATACCTCTTGATCAAAAGTTTAGACACTGCCAGATGCGTGTGCTCGCCTGGACAAGCAATACATCAGGTGAAGTGAGGAAGATGTTGGCAGATGATGTGATTGAACCTTCTATGAGTCMTTGGTCTTCTCCCGTGATCTTAGTTCCCAAGAAAGATGGTACGCAACGCTTCTGTGTGTGTGTTGATTTTCGAAAACTTAATGCTGTCACCAAGCGTGATGCTTACCCACTGCCATATATTTCTTCAGTTCTAGATCGTTTGAGAGGTGCACGTTATCTGAGTTCACTTGAAGTTAGGAGTGCCTACTGGCAGGTGCCTATTGCGGAGAGTTCTCGTGAGAAGACAGCGTTTACTGTACCTGGTATGGGCTTCTATCAATTCAGGCGAATGCCTTATGGACTTACTAATGCTCCTGCTACATTTCAGAGGCTCATTGATAGGGTTTTGGGTGCTGATCTTGAAGGATCTTGTTTTGTTTATCTGGATGACATTGTTCTCATTTCAAGTGACTTTGAAGCTCATTTGGAATTGTTGCGTAAAGTCTTTGATCGCTTGATTAATGCGGGTTTTACCTTGAATAGGGAAAAATGTCATTTTTGCCGTTCGGAAATTGCTTATCTTGGTTATATTGTCGATAAGAATGGCCTTCATGTGGATCCTAAAAAGGTGGAAGCCATTTTGAATGTACCGGTACCTAGAAATGTGAGAGAGGTTCGTTCTTTTGTCGGTATGGCTAGTTGGTACAGAAGATTTGTTCCGAATTTTGCCACTATTGTTGCTCCTCTTTGTGACCTTACAAAGAAAAATAGAAAATTCAACTTTACACCGGAATGTGAACATGCTTTTAATGCTATTAAACAGCATTTAGTTAGTGCACCGATACTAACTTGTCCTGATTTTAGTAGACCCTTCACCTTGCAAACTGATGCTTCGGCATTTGGTATTGGAGCCGTTCTAACACAGGAATTTGACGATGGTGAGAAGGTTATTGCGTTTCTTTCGAGATCTCTAACTCGTCAGGAGAGGGCGTATACTACAACCGAACGCGAATGTTTAGCTGTAATTTGGGCAATGGAAAAACTTCGTCCCTACTTGGATGGTATCAAGTTCACGGTAGTCACTGATCATCATTCATTGCTTTGGTTGGATCGTCTGAAAAATCCTACGGGCCGATTGGCTCGCTGGGCTGTCAGAATGCAGGGTTTT
The DNA here is from genome assembly GCA_025024175.1 of Rhyzopertha dominica. Classification (NCBI taxonomy): domain Eukaryota; kingdom Metazoa; phylum Arthropoda; class Insecta; order Coleoptera; family Bostrichidae; genus Rhyzopertha; species Rhyzopertha dominica. Next base: position 9,694,159 of record QCXZ01000043.1, read on the forward strand.
GATTTTGTTATAGTTCATCGAAAGGGGAAGGACCATGTGGTGCCAGATTTTCTGTCGCGTTCTGTTCCTGTAGTAGATTCGGTAGCAGCTTCGGATATGGGTGAAGTTGATGATAAATGGTATCGCAAAATGTTGCAACTTGTTTCGGAAAGACCTGATCGATATCTCGCTTGGCTTGTTGAAGACGGCAAATTGTTTAAGTTTGTGAAGTGTAAAATTCCAGAACTACGTGGTGGTAATTGTGAGTGGAAAATTGTTGTTCCTAAGAATAAAAGGAAGTCTTTGCTTTTGGGTTGTCATGATAGCGTCACATCTGGTCATTTGGGTGTTAGTAAAACTTATTGGAAATTGCATGAGCTGTATTATTGGTCAAAAATGTTGTCGGATGTTGCTCGTTATATTAGAAATTGTATTGTTTGTGCACAGCAAAAAGTAGAGCAGAAACTTCCTGCCGGTCAGATGGGTGAAAGACCTAGAGTTGATCATCCTTGGGAGACGGTTAGTCTTGATTTTATAGGCCCATTTCCTCGTTCCCCACGAGGATATCGTTTTGCTATTGTGGTGACTGACTATTTTTCCAAGTATGTTCTTATTTTCCCTGTTCGCACTGCTACTGCTAAGATATTGGCTCGACATGTTGAAAACGACTTATTCCTTGTGTATGGTGTTCCAAAAACAATAATTTGTGATAATGGCGTTCAAATGAAAAGTACGGTATTTAAGAAAATGTGTGACAAATATCAGACCAAAATTTTGTACAACGCGAATTACTATCCTAGAGCCAATCCTACTGAAAGAACCAATCGCACTGTTAAAACCATGATTTCTTCTTACATAAGCAGGAATCACAAAACTTGGGATGAAAATTTAGCCGCTATTGCTTGTGCTATTAGAACTTCGAGGCATGAAGTATTGGGTTATTCTCCGTTTTTTGTGAATTTTGGGAGAAATTATATTGGTTCAGGTAGTATGCATGATGAAAATTATATGAATGTGGAATCTGATAGTGTGGATAGTAGGGTGGCAGGATTTCAAAAGATGTTTGCAGAAATTAAGCGTAAATTACAACTAGCGCACGAACGTAATAAAAACATCTATAATTTGAGACGCCGTATGGTTCAGTATGATGTGGGACAATTAGTTTGGAAACGGAATAAGGTTGTTTCTGATATGGCGAGACAATTCTCGGCGAAATTAGCACCGAAGTATATAGGACCGTTCCGCATACGTAGGAAAACGGGATATTTGACTTATGAATTGGTTGATGCAAACGAACATAGCGTAGGTACCTGGCACGTACAAGATCTAAAACCGTATACGAGGGATGAACCCTCGGACTAGTTCACATGTCGGTTCTGATTTTGCCTTCCTTTACGTATGATTGATTTTCTCTTGTCTGTTGTATTGTCGCAAAGTGTGCACTATTGGTGACTTGAAGAATTGCGAGCCGTTCCTCTTGGTTACTGTAGGGAAATTGTTGTGATTGCTTGTCGCTGTGTGGGTGTGGTCATTTTTTTTGAGTTGTGAACTTACACATTTGTGGATTTGATGGTCACAACCCTATTGGTTGCCCTTGCCTAGTTGGATTGTTGATTTGGTTGATTGATGGCTTGGACATTGTCGCCTTTGGCGGATTTACTACAGCGAAATTTGTTGGTGTTTTCCCTGCGTGTGGATGAGGAGAATAAGCTCGTATTTCTGATTCGATTGTTTCCTTTAAGATTTGCATATGTACTTCGTATATTTTTTTTGGGGGGGGGGAGCGTTATTTGTATATTGGAAGCGCGCTACCGCTCGTGGCGTTGGTTGGGGCCACGGCTCTCGCTTACCACCTCGGCGAGACCTTGTATATTGGCTCTCGTTTACCACCTCGGCGAGACCTAGTGTGTTGGCTCTCGCTTACCACCTCGGCGAGACCTAGTGTGTTGGCTCTCGCTTACCACCTTGGCGAGACCTAGTATGTTGGCTCTCGCACATAACTTCGGCGAGACTTTCGTTTATTGGTTCTTGAATACCACCTTTTGTGACTGTTTTTGTGTTTGCACTCGGTATAACGTCGATATTGTACTCTAGACTTATAATCTTGCCTAGATAGCTTTGACTTGTTGAGTAATTCTTGTTGCTTGGCGCGGTTATTCGCTAGTAGTTTCTTCGCTGTTTTTGTGGGTGGCAATGATTGATGGTTATTGTAGTACCTTCGCATTTGCGGACTTTCCTGCCCTCACATTTATAATATTCTGGCTTATTGATTTGATTTGTTGCTTGAATATAGTCGCTTGATGCGGAATTGTGACAGCGAGATTACTGCGGTGAATTCCCCGTAATATTGAAGAATTGCCTTGGACGTCTACCGTTGTGCTTTGAACCTTTTTTCTCTTTGGAATCGCCTTCCTTTCCAACCTTGTTGTTTATTGGCAATTGCTCATGTTGCAATTTTGGTTGGCAAGGTTTTATCTTTGAATTGTTGACATTAATGGGGTTTTGATAGCTCGTAAGCTTACTCGCTCGGTAAATTTGAGGAAATTTACCTCTTTCTAGGTGAAAGGGGGATTGTAACATTCATATTTTGTCAGTCGCTCACGCCTGGCGTCTAGGCTACTCGTTGTACCCAGTGAACGGTACTGCAGACACTTCCGCCGATAAGCCTAACGCTTGCGCGTAGATTTTGAGCGATTCACTTGACAGCAGAAAGAATTTCCTCTTTCCTATTGGCATTTTGACCTGTTGCTAATTGAATGTGAGAACGTGGTATTGTCGATTTTTGGGAAGATTTTTCTAAGTAAATAGACCATCGATTGGTTACCATAGTGGGATCCGCTTGGAAAATCTTCAATTAGACTGGTGGATGTTAGTTGGGCTTTTGGAATTGGCTGAATGGTTGATTTTGCATTATTGAACATCCACACGTGACCATTTTGGGATTTTGGGTTATCGACAAGATTTGCCACGAATATTTCTGCAATCAGAGCCGCACACCAACTATAGTGAGTAAAATACTAATTAATCGAACGAGTATTACAACCCTCTTTAATATTTTAGGGCTCTTTGATTTTCTCTCCTTTTCGGTTCTCATCTTATCTTATCGTATACTTATCGATATTGCTATCGCTTCGTCTTCGTTCGTGTGATTGACATCTGGGCCTTATTCCTGTCTGGATAGCTTTTGAAGATTGGAGAAGTTGAGAATCGTAGAGTTGGGACTGATCACTTGGGATTGGATTTGGGAATTTGCGCTGCCATCCTTCCGGTTAGGAAGATTCAACCCTAGTAGCTGGCGACCCTTGGTGTGGAGGACCGTACATGTGGGACCCCAACCAGAAGGAGAGCGCAGATAAGCTTAAATTTTAAGTAGGAGGTCGTTGACCCTTAAGTCGGAGCGCAGAATCCGCGGTGTAGATTCCATCTCGGTGGTGATTGCTTGATGCGTTGTAAACCTTGAGGTTATTTAGCTGTCCGTCAACGGAAAAACTTGTTGTATGAGCCTTCCGCTCTTGTAATTGTTTTGAATAACTGGTATGAGCCCTCAGCTCTTGTAATTGTTTTGAATAACTTGTTATGAGCCGTCAGCTCTTGTATTTGTTTTGTTTAACTTGTGCGAGCCTTCAGCTCATATATACATTGCCGTAGGAGCCTTCAGCTAGTGAGTTTGAGTATATAGCTTGTCCCATCACCCTTCTTTCACAATCGAACCTTCAGTTCGATTCCATTTATTATTTTAAATTATCTGTAACGCCACAGGGCTATTGCTCGCGGTTATCACCGATATTGTCGATCGTTTGTGACGATTTTTTTCGTTCGTCGTTCGTTTTTGTTGCGTCACTCCTTAATGCGAAGCGCTGGCCAGTGCGGAAATTAACAGGGGCGATTCACAGATTTTCTAGTTATTTACTGGTACTCGGTGACCGGGCACATAGTTGTGGTGCTCATTGGGAAGGGTTAATTTTGATTGTTAAGTGTCATTTTGGTTATATGTTCGAAATTCTCTCATATTAGTCGTTTAAGTTCGATCATTCTTAAGTAACTAATTGAGGTTCAAACTTTATTCTTTCTTTATCATTACTTGCACCTCTCATAGTTTTCGTTAATTAAACTACGCTTCTACCCGAGCTTTGGTGTTTGATTTCCATCGTAGCTTTTCAAAATTTTCGTCTGAGTAGTCCGCTGTGGAATTGTAAAATTTTGTGGCGCCTATAGTTATAGTTAAAAATATTGGAACCCCCCTACTCTCCGACTGCAGCGGCGGGACGCGGACTACATTGGAACATCTGGGTTGACACCATAGGTGTAACATCGTTTGGTAGAAAAACAGCGTCGCAACACTTTTTAATGTCAAATCTCCTTCGATACGCCATGCAAGGCAACAAACACGCGTTTGCACTATTGTCTGCATTTTAATTTGTTATGTATACTTACCAGTATCAATACAATTTACTCGATGCATTTTGGAAATGCCTCATGATCAGAAGCTTAGACACTGCCAGATGCTTGTGCTCGCCTGGATTGGCAATACATCAGGTCTGCATTAGGTTTAGAAAGCTAGATTTACCATTAGGTGCTAAACTCCATGTATCTAACGCAGACATATAACACTTTGTTAATGTCGATTTTCCTACGATACGCCATGCAAGGCAACAAACACGTGTTTGCACAATTATCTACATATTAATTTGTTATGTATACTTACCAGTATCAATACAATACCTCATGATCAAAAGCTTAGACACTGCCAGTTGAGTGTGCTCGCCTAGACAAGCAATACATCTGGTCTGCATTGGGTTTAGAAAGCTAATTTAACCCATTAGGTGACAAACTCCATCTATCTAACGCAGACATATAACACTTTGTTAATGTCGAATCTCCTTCGATACGATATGCAAGGCAACAAACACGCGTTTGCACCATTATCTACATTTTAATTTGTTATGTACACTTACCAGTATCAATAAAATTGCTCGATGCATTTTGGAAATATCTCATGCTCAATAGCTTAGACACTGCCAGTTGTGTGTGCTCGTCTACACAAGCAATACATCAGGTCTGCATTAGTTTTAGAAAGCTAAACTAACCATTAGGTAGATCGACTCTGTTTCTAATGCGGACATATAACACATTGGTATTGTCGAATCTCCAACGATACGCCATGCAAGGCGACAAACACGCCTTTGCACTATTTGCATTTTAATTTGCTATGTATACTTATACCAGTATCAATACAATTACTCGATGCATTTTGGAAATACCTCATGATCAAAAGCTTAGACACTGCCAGATGCGTGTGCTCTTCTGGACTAGCAACACATCACGTCTGCATTAGGTTTAGAAACCTAAATTATCCATTAGGAGATAAACTGCAAGTAGCTAACCGAACATGCAACTCCTTGTGAATGTCGAACCGCCACATTACCACATTCAAGGAGACAAAACACGCGTTTGCACCATCATTTGCATTTAGATTTCTTATATACACTTAAGAGTAGCAGTACAATTGCTCGATGCTTTATGGATATACCTTATGATCATGAGCTTATACACTGCCATATGTGTGTGCTCGTCTACAAATGCAGTACATCAGGTCTGCATTAGGTTTAGAAAGCTAAATTAACCATTAGGTGATAAACCCCATCTATCTAACTGAAACATATAACACTTTGTTGATGTTGAATCTCCTATGATACGTCCTTCAAGGCGACAAATCAAGTGTTTGCTCTATTATCTGCACTTAAATTTGTTATATATACTTAACAGTAGCAGTACAATTGCTCGATGCATTTTGAAATACCTCATGATCAAAAGCTAAGACACTGTCAGATGAGTGTGCTCGTCTAGACAAGAAATACATCAGGTCTGCATTAGGTTTAGAAAGCTAAATTAACCGTTAGGTGATAAACTCCATGTATCTAATGCAGACATATAACACTTTGTTAATGTCGAATCTCCTTCGATACGCCATGCAAGGCAACAAACACGCGTTTGCACTATTATCTGCATTTTAATTTGTTATATATACTTACCAGTATCAATACAATTACTCGATGTATTTTGGAAATACCTCATGATCAAAATCTTAGACACTGCCAGTTGTCTGTGCTCGTCTAGACAAGCAATACATCAGGTCTGCATTAGGTTTAGAAAGCTAAATTAACCATTAGGTGATAAACTGCATCTATCTAACCGAACCATGCAACTCCTTGTGAATGTCGAATCGCTACGATACCCCTTTCAAGGCGTCAAAACACGCTTTTGCACCATTATTTGCATTCAGATTTCTTATATATACTTAACAGTCGCATTTCAATTTGTTATTTATACTTACCAGTATCAATACAATTGCTGAATACATTTTGGAAATACCTCTTGATCAAAAGTTTAGACACTGCCAGATGCGTGTGCTCGTCTGGACAAGCAATACATCAGGTCTGCATTAGGTTTAGAAAGCTAAATTAACCATTAGGTGCTAAACTCCATGTATCTAACGCAAACATATAACTCTTTATTAAAGTCGAATCTCTTTTGATACACTTTGCAAGGCAACAAACACACGTTTGCACCATTATCTACATATTGATTTGTTATGTATACTTACCAGTACCAATACAAATTGGTCGATGCATTTTGGAAATAACTCATGATCAAAAGCTTAGACACTGCCAGTTGTCCGTGCTCGTCTAGACAAACGATACATCAGGTCTGCATTAGGTTTAGAAAGCTAAATTAACCATTAGGTGATAAACTCTATGTATCTAACGCAGACATATTACACTTTGTTAATGTCGAATTTCCTACGATACGCCATGCAAGGCAACAATCACGTGTTTGCACAATTATCTACATATTAATTTGTTATGTATACTTACCAGTATCAATACAATACCTCATGATCAAAAGCTTAGACACTGCCAGTTGTGTGTGCTCGCCTAGACAAGCAATACATCAGGTCTGCATTGGGTTTAGAAAGCTAATATAACCATTAGGTGATAAACTCYATCTATCTAACGCAGACATATAACACTTTGTTAATGTCGAATCTCCATCTATACGACATGCAAGGCAACAAGCACGCGTTTGCACCATTTTCTTCATATTAATTTGTTATGTATACTTACCAGTATCAATACAATTGCTCTATGCATTTTGGAATTACCTCATGATCAAAAGCTTAGACACTGCCAGTTGTAGACAAGCAATACTTCAGGTCTGCATTAGGTTTAGAATGCTAAATTAACCATTAGGTGATAAACTCCATGTATCTAACGCAGATATATAACACTTTGTTAATGTCGAATTTCCTACGATTTGCCATGCAAGGCAACAAACACGCGTTTGCACAATTATCTACATATTAATTTGTTATGTATACTTACCAGTATCAATACAATACCTCATGATCAAAAGCTTAGACACTGCCAGTTGTGTGTGCTCGCGTAGACAAGCAATACATCAGGTCTGCATTGGGTTTAGAAAGCTAAATTAACCATTAGGTGATAAACTCCATCTATCTAACGCAGACATATAGCACTTTGTTAAAGTCGAATCTCCTTCGATACGACATGCAAGGCTACAACCACGCGTTTGCACCATTATCTTCATATTAATTTGTTATGTATACTTACCAGTATCAATACAATTGCTCTATGCATTTTGGAATTACCTCATGATCAAAAGCTTAGACACTGCCAGTTGTAGACAAGCAATACATCAGGTCTGCATTAGGTTTAGAATGCTAAATTAACCATTAGGTGATAAACTCCATGTATCTAACGCAAGATTTGCCACTTACTACAAAGCTACTAATCTAGTCCCAACATGACGAGGCGCTAGGACATTATGCTAGGAAATTAAGGGAGTACCGAAATGAAGCATTTCCAAATGGATGGACTGAAAGAAGTGGTGCCACGTTGTGCCAAGCACGCTCTCAGGACCTAACGAATTTAATTTCTTTTTGTGGCATCATGTCAAACAGTTAGCTCGAGAAGTCGTGATGGTGCGAATACGCAACATATTTCGTATAGTGTTAGTGAAAATATACTGATAAATGTGAATAATTCACTTTTCAATCGGCTGCTTGTTTGTTATAGCCAGAATGAAAGATACGTGGAAGATTTAATCTGATTTTTTTTTAATTTTTGCTCGTATTGTCATTGTACTTTGTTTCAGTTGTTTTGTTACCTGTATTTATTGTGTAGTGTCAAAAATCGCTGTTTACTACCTATAAGGATTGTTGTAAATCTTAGGAATCGGATTTCGTAAACAGTTTATTCCAAACATTCAAACTGGTAAAAGCAGTACAGAAAGGAAGCATATACCTAATAGACCTCCGTCTACTTCCTATTCGTTTTTACTTAGAAAATAGTTGTTTTACTTTGCTTAGTCGTTATCTTACATTACTTACATCGCGAACCTACAGTCAATCGACATTTTGAATGCATACCCTTTACCAAAAAACGCCAGGAATCCGGACCAACATGATATTGATAATCCCAAATATTCAAAATTTCCAGAAATGAAACGTAAATATCTCGAAAACTACCAGTAACAGATGCAGACAACTTTTTCATTAGAAAGGGTTTCTGCATCTAAGGTACGGAAAGCGTGGAATCTTATTTAAAAAACGTGAGTTAATTTTGTTTGAATCAGTAAAAATTTATATTCATAAATTTTATTTGAATTAAAATTGATTTATCAATTTAATATATTCAAATGGTTGTCTATTGTGTACAAAAATGAATCGCGACAACCGTATTTCATTTGCTATTTTCATTCATATTCAAAATGACGCAACACTATATAAACATCAAAATTTTCAAAATACATAATTATATTAATAAACTAAAACTTATTTTTTACGACAAATCCACAATTGCAACAATTCACATTACATTTTACATGTTCCATTTATCCAAGTTGATGGCCACTTAAGATATAATTTTTGTAAATAATTATAAATTTGTTAAGCACTTAACTCTGGATAATTTCCATTTGACCAATTTTGGCAATTTTAACTAGGCACGTATTACAGACCGCTTCGTGCTTAATAAATCACCCCGTAGCTATAGCTATATTGCCCGCAATACGCCATAGTAAGTTCCTTCAAAACCATCCACAGGGGTTCTATTGCAAATTAGTAAATTTTATGGTCTTTTTCTAATTTTACTGAACCAGCAATATACCCATTATGCTTCTAGCAAAATTATCTCAGCGGTTCATGTTTTCTATCGATATTTTCCAAAGCTCATTGCATTCCGGATTGAAGTTCTTTTAAACACTTTCGCCATATGTGATAAACTTTTATGCTAACAAAGAACACATTAAACTTTTTTATAATACGCGTAATAAGCTAGCAAAAATCTTGTATTCTGTTAATTATAAGAAACAAATTAATTGGAGTTATTTAGAAAACCATCACTCTGTTTGTCTAATATATTTTCTGTTCTGTTCTGACAACGCATGCAGTATTTGTTGGTTATCAAATATTATTAAGATAAAATTCAGTTTTGATATTTCATTTTGGATATTGAGATGGAAATAGCTTTATTGGGAGTTTATATTTCGATAAAAGCACTTTTATATATATTTTCATACCTATAATAGTCCTACGAAGTTTTCTAAATGTGATTTAAAACCGGTATTGGCTAAAATAAATGGTTATGTCTAGGAACTTTGATTAATCCTTAAAAATAATTCATGAGGTTTTAGTAATAGTAATACTATACCTAGTATAGTGTGTTACTTTGTTAAAGTTGTCTAAATGCGTTTTTTTAAGAAATTAGTAAAAGCTATTACATTTTAACAAAATTGAAATAAATAACGTTACCTACTAAAAAACCGCTGCAAATTAAATCATTACTTCCACATTCAATTGTCAAAATGACATTTACTTTTTTATTTTTTATACTATACGATTAGTAATCCATTTTTGAGCATTTTTTCTCTCTACACATTTTTTCTAAGCCAAACCGTCCTCGTGATATTAGCAAAAATATATAAATTTTAAAATCGGTTTTTTCCAAATAACTCGATAATTATTAACTTAACAAAAAAATTACAAGAGCGCTTTCTGATCAGAAATGTGATTTTCTATATAATACCAAAATTAAAAAAAATCGTACGAGCAGGGTCCAAAATAGGTTTTTGGAAATATTTCGAAAATGTCAAAATTTTGGATAAATTTTCTAAGACACTTTTTGTGAGAAATTTTATTTCGTATCCGATGGCATTTTCATTTTTTGAATATATTAAATATATTTGGAGATATTTATGAAAAACCATTTTCTTTAATATCTCTAATATCTTCTAAACAGTCTGCTGTACCGAAAATTTATAAGAACTAATAATACTCGCAGTTATACTACTAATCACATACTAAAACGAAAAAAAATATAAAAAAATAAAAATTTGCAAAAAGGGTAGTTATCCCCCAATTTCGCCCTCTTTCCGATACCCTACTTTCCCCACAAACAATAGGTCGCTTTGGGTAGTTGAAATTTATACATTTGCCAAATTTCAAGTTCATATATTAAGTCTTTCGAAAGTTATCGTGTCCACAAACAATACCACAGGCACACAGACAAGAAATTTTTTTTTGCTTAAATTTTGTTTTTTTGCGTTTTCGACCATTTTAAAGCGAATGAGCAAATAAACATTTTTGAAAATTTTTTTCGCGATACAATACTTCCCATCCGTTGGATGTGGAAGTAATAGTGAAGTTTACTTTAAAATTAAGCTACCTAAATTCAATGCAACTGTTTAAAAGTCATGTTGAATATTGTGGTTTTAAATTACACAAATACTCGCCTACATTAAACACAACAAATTGTTGCATTTAGACAGGCATATTAATCATAATGAATAGATAATTTTGAACAATGCAATAATGACATCTGGGTAATAGTGTCGTTTGAATAAAAAGTCATACACAATGGCTTTATGAATATGAAAAAATCACTTCAAGGCGAGAACAGTCATATAAAACAAAACTGCGAAGTGCGATAAAAATACATGCGTATTTAGGATACCCGCATAAAACATTGACGTGCATGTACCAGAACTGGATTTTGCAAACTGACGCACACATAATAACACCGTGCGATCTACTGAGTACAAAGCGTATGCCTTAATTGATCCAGTATAATTACTGATTCATGGGCAATCAAAAGTGGTTAACTTCTGCTGTTATTACACTGTTTACATGGCTGTGATATTTATTTTTTCAGGTTTTTGAGGCACTAAGACAGGACCAACCGAGGTTCAGGGAAAAAATCCATGCAGTCAAAGATGACGTTTCTTTAGTAGAATTGGGCATTTCTAAATCGGTCCGGCAACTACTGCAGGAAAAGGTACGCCCTGGCATAATTTTTTTAAACGTGGTCAGAAGTTTTTGACCCAATCTATCATAAAATAACTATTCTAGACGGCCAATTTTATACTCAAAATAGACACTTTAATTTGTAGTTCGCGTTTTAAGAGTTATATTCCATTTACTTAAATAACCACCACAAACTTTAATGCAACAGTACAGTCGCTGATCAAAGACATTCTAACGAGTATCTGTTATAATTTCATAGCATTCATCAATATTGACTTTAAATATTGTAAAGGGTTCGGTTGGGTATGGTTTTTCAAATGATTTATCGAGAAAAAGTCATTCGATGGAAATTATCCTTCAAATCCATCGATTTAGAAATCTATCATCTAAACCTTGACTGGCGGCTTTATTTCAAATATTAGCTAAAAACGTTTCAAATAAAAAGTAAAGCACCCAAGGAATATGCCGGTTGTTGATTACACATAAGATTGTAGGCAAAAAATTGTTACGGTATATCTGATCTAAAGCTAACTGTCTCGGAGATACAAATAGATAGTTTAGTTATAATGTTCACTCAGTTAACAGCTATTTTTTATGGAGAAGATTTTAGCTTTGACCGAGAATCGAACTCGGGCCTTTGGAATGGCGCTACAACATGCATACTATTGCACTACCAAGGCACAAGTGACAATCGGCTAAAGCTTGTTTTCATTTAATTACAATATCCTAAAGGTGTGGATCCAGTCGTTGTGGATATATTACCTGGCTTCCAAACCTTAGAAAACTTTTTCTCACCAACTACAATCGAATCCAAGTTGCTTTCGGGGAGTTGGTTCAGAAATATTTCCAGAGGTTGAGAAAAATTTTAATGAATGGATTTGGTCTTTTTTAACGTTGAATTGATTGTACAGTTCTTGTACAGAGATATGCATATCATTTTTGAGGGATGGGCCCGTTATTTTCATAATGCAATTTTTAAATATATGAGAATTTGCGAAAGTATTCTTATTACATTTTCAACAGCTGTTTTTTATCTCAGAGTTTTACTTAATGAAAAGTAAATTTAACAACAGAAACTCGACAAGAAGAAGAAGACAAGTCAGATGTAATTTTATTTCACATATTATACTGGAAAACATTTATAACGTTCCATTTAAAACTTCAAAACAAGTTTTGTCAGAAATATTCTAATTTATTATACATACAAAAATAACATTTTTTATCTATTTATAACAGCAATATCCCTACACCTCAAAATGTCGAGTATAACAGTATAATATAGCAACTAAAACCCTTACATTTTCATCGCACTGTTTAGTACCTACCTATTTGTTACTTTTGGTGTCCGTCACATTCGGGAGCGATAATACATACGCTTTTCTATGACAGTAACGTTGCGAACTATTCTCAAAAGAGAATTAAGCTAGGTAATACTTTCTTTGCAGATATCTGTGATATTCCACGTAGCAGCCACCGTGCGCTTTGATGAAAAATTAAACACAGCTGTAGCCATCAACGTTAGAGGTACCAAAGAAATAATTGATCTAGCCAGAAGCTGTCCGTTATTGGAAGTATTGGTACATGTAAGCACAGCATATTCGCATTGCCCTCGAAAGGACATTCAAGAAAAGTTTTATACTGGACCTTACGATCCCCAAAAATTGCTGGATATTGTTGCAGCTGTACCGGATGGGCTTATATCGAAAATAACACCAGAGTAAGTACTAATTTTTGTCTTTTCGCGCATAAGATATTCAAAAGAAAATTTTTTATTATTATTCCATGTCCGCAGGAATAAAATCTATTTCTCGAAAACTACCTATGTATTAAGAATATTACGTTACTATTATAAACAGATTCTAATACTATATTGCAATATACAAGTCTAAGCCTTTTGGAAATCATTACTGAATACAGTCCAACACCACATACCTGTATGCTATAATGTGCTCGTCAGGAAAGAAGGCAGACGTGGCGGGGACAATTATTGACGCCAGACATTTAAATCATCGGCATGCTCGCCATTATTCGTGGTCGCAATTTGAGGCTAGCGCGGCGAATAAATTTATTAACTCGGCCCATCCATGTGGTTCGCTCCGTTCAAATTGTGGACGAAGTTACATTCCTAAGGTGCTACTTCTTTGGTGGCATGCACTATACATAAACTACATTATACCAGAGTTTTTAAGAATCGGCATGTTAAATTAAAAATTGTTAAGACAATACCACCAAGTAGGTGATTTTGATAGGAGTTGAATTACGGTTTCGTAATCTCCTATAGGAAAACTAATGTTTACAGACCAGAAATATTCCGTACAGCACACAAGCAAATGGAATAAATACTACATAAAAATCACTGAAAGAAGCACTGAAACCGACGCTTAAGAACCACCTAAGCAAAATCCAGGAATTAGAACTGCAACTTGGCATCTCAGTTAATATACGGGATGTTACAAATTAGCAAGCCATATCATTAACCATAGATTCTTTGGGTTAAAGTAAGGGAAATTTTGTTATGCCATTTTTCGTGTAGGAGCTGCGATATTGATATACAGGTGGTCAAAGTTTGAAATTTTTAAAACTAGCTTTCACGTTTTGGAAATTTTTTTTTATATTTGAGACACACCTATTGGTGGATAATTGGGTATTACCACTTTTTTTGAAAATGACGTAAAATGAATCTTTAAGATCATATATATCGACGCCATGTTAAAAAAAACAAAAAAAATATTTGTAGGTAGAGAATTTCAGGTCTGAAATTCGAATCTTAGGAGTCACCGCCAAAATGCTTCTATCCAAGGTTATTTAACTCGTGACGTCAAGTGTCATGTAAACATTACCGAGGAGCATGCTGTTTAATGGTGTAGTATCATTCTTGTACTGGAAAAGCTTTTGTGTGGTGTTTATTGAAAGCACGGTTTAAGAGGTCGCACCAAAAAGTGATTTGTGTAGTTCTACAAGCATCTATTATGTATGGAAAACAAAACTAGTGTTGTTTTGTACATGGTTATAAAAGTACTTCAGTCAGTACAGCTAACAAAATTTTTATAACCGTTCCTCGCAATTATCAACGTACGAAAAAGTTGTTTAAGGCCCCTAAACGTGATATGCCGAAATCGCAGTTTGTTTTTCTGTTGTGAAGATCATCTTAATTCTTACTGTAAGTTTTATTATTCTTTTTGGGGTTATAAGTGTTTACTATTCAGTTTCCATTTTGTTATAGCTTGAAGAGGATATGAAAAATTATATGCGTTTTAGTTGATAGGGGGAAATGTTATAATAAAGAACGACGTTGTTTCCCATATATTCCACTGCTAGCTAGACCGAAAACGAKCYTCAAGAGCATTTTTGATTCTTACATTTTTATGTTTACAAATAGTATGTTTCCAACAACCCACTAACACTGTGATCAAATTATCAATGCTACATTAATTTGATAAAAAGTTCACTTATGCTGTTGATTTTACGTTCCTCATCTCCGCCGCGTTGAACCGCTTGTTGCTGTACACAAATTCCATAACAATGAACATGCCTTCAGAAGTCATAACTCATAAGTATTTCACTTTTTCTTGGCGCATTTTAATGCACTTGTCACAAAATGAACACAAATAACAAACTGATAAATTGACGGGCTGAGGCTGACACGTAACGCGCTGACCGCAGATGTAAACAAGCGGCCATTTACAAGACACCTGACGTCACGGCCAGTATATTCTCGTTTTGGCGGTCCCTTTAAATATTCACATTTTTAATATTCAAAATACACCTTACGATCCATTTTTTCGAATTTATAAGCTTTCACAGCTATTTTGTGGACTAGGTGCTACCTATTAATATACAATTTAATAAAATATAAATACATGGCAAATACCCAATTATTAAGCAACCAACACTTTAAGGCATTACCAATAAAGAAAGGTGCGTATTAGGGCCAGTTTATGTGCCAACGCGTGAAACGCACACAGATACCACCAAAAATAATTTTTTAATTAGTTCGCTGGTTCCGGGGAACCAGGAAAGTTTATCAACAGAGGAGCGGTATTGTAAACTTAAGCGTAAACTTCTTCCATATCAAGAAGAACCCAGACACCAGCACCCGTATTATAGGTGTACACAAAATCTAAATAATGTCAACCCTACTGATGTGTACCGTGCACTGAAGAACACTTATTACGACCGTGTCATCTCCAAAGAGTACTGCCGACTTCGAAGCGAGAGGGGTGTTGGCTCTTCCAGGAAAAAATAACAAGAAGGGAAAACATCGCTTTATGAAATCAAATTTATTTCCTGAAGAAGCAACTTTTACCATAATTAGTTTGGCATAAGTTCACAACACTCATCTCTGGACAAAAGAAAATTCAATAGCGGATATTGAAACCAACCACCAAGTTAACTTAAAGGAGAACGTTTAGACGATGATAATCGATAACTATTTATTAAGACCAATATTTTTACCACAACACGGAGATGACTTATTTTAGTGTTTCTAGAAAACACTTTTCCAAACTTACTTGATGATTTGCCCTTTGCCATTCAGCAAAATATGTTTTAACAACTAGATGGCGTTCCGCCCTATTACAGTAGAGATGAAACGTATCACCAATTTTTCCTAATCGTTGGATCGACAGGCAACCGCCTCCTTTACCAAAGCTAAATCCATTGAACTTTTCTTTCTTTCCTGAGGTTTATGAAGGATTTCGTTTATGTAGTACCCATCTTAAAAGAACAGCTCCCGCGGAAACATATAGTGGAATAGAGACGGGTCGTTATTTTAGTAACGTTATTTTGGAACGTTATTATTTAATAACGGAACGTAACGTTCCCGACTGTGCACGGAACTCGTTATATTGTGGAACGTCATAACAGCGCAATGCAGTCACGCAGCAAGCTGACTCAAGGTCGGAAACGACGTGGTACGAAAAACGGCAACCACGAATAATCTGTATTAGTAAATCCGGCAACGGGCATAACGCGGAACGTGGAACGTGGAACCGCACGAGAAACGTGAAAGGAACTAATGGGAAACACAATCGTTAACGACGATACGTAAAGTAACGCGTAAATACATCTAGTTTGTTCATCAGCAAGGTTTTTTTAAGTAAATTAGGTTACTTATGCAATTGATGATGACTAAAATGTTAAGAAGTGTTTTTTATAGAAATTGATATAATAATTAATAGGGGTCTAGTAGTCAGGTATTTGATAGCGTCAGTATTTAATTAATCGAATTGATTAACAAAACCCTCAAGTTCTTTATTTATGTATAAAAATAACAAATATAAACTTAAGTGTAAACAAATACAAAACAGAAAATACTAATCCTTAAAATAAAAAAAAAAAAACCACCACAGTCGAATATATAGGTACCTATTGGCAAACTAAAAAGCAACTCTGAAATAACAAAAAATCCGTAAATGCGAAGAACTTTAACTTATAAAATTAAGTTCACAGCGAACTTCTAACACAAGAAATAAAATAAGATTATTTGTTATTGTTAACACACTAATTTTTTGTATTGTGTCCTACAAACAAGATCTGATTGTCTGTACCTGAAACTTACGACAAAATGAGATGATTAATGTACACACCTCATTCCTGCAAAGACTGTTACTAATAGGCAACTACTTTAGCGTTACCAGATTATATTATATAAAATTGTATGATAAATATAAACAAATCAAAGTGCAATACAATAGATCTAATTTGTTAAATACCCGCCCTTCTCTTTAACTATAAAAGATTGAGTACAAAACGGGCACGCAACTGCGCAACACTGTGAAATACATCGTTCCAAAAAATAACGTTATTTTGGAACGTTACATTTCTGGAACGGAACGCTATGGAACGTTCCACACGAGTAACCGTTATTCCCACCTCTATAGTGGAAGATTCCCAGGAATTTAGAGAAAGCCTTCCATGTTTATGGTAGATACTTCCGGATTAGTTGGCCGTGGTCGTGGCGATCTTCTCCTCAGTGACATTTCGCTCATTGCTGTAGTGAGCATCTTCAGACCCGGGTTTATCGTAGACGTAGCTATCTTCGAGCGAACACAGACTGTGTGGATATAATATTTGCATATAATTAAAATGCATGTCTATGCTGTGCTGTCTGCACCGCAATCAACTGCTGATAGATCTATTTCGCTATCATTATAGCTCATCACTGCAGTTTAGGTCTAGTGTAGACAGCACGGCATCATAGAACTGGTTTTGCCTATATACCAAAGGCTTGGTATGATGTAAGTAAGAAATTGGATGGCAATGCCATCTGTCGGCATTACACTGACATGATGACAAAGCCACCTACCTGCCATAATGGGATCTACTTCCTAAAGGAGGTGACCTGTAGCCAGACAAATTGGCATGCACCTGCTTACTTCAGTTTGACAGCAGGGCATCACGGCACTTTTTGCGAGCGGACAAGAACCGACATCATTAAAATGCATGTCTATGCTGTGCTGCCTGCACCGCAACCAACTGTAGTTGATACTGTAGTAACGCGACTGCTGCTATTTCTTTTGCCAACTTTGTACACATAAACGTAGCTTAAATGCAAAATTTGCAACGTACTTAAATAAGGAATGGTAAATTAAAATATACGTCCGCTTTTCCTAGCACATAAAGTTTCATAACGGCATCCACTGTGCTGCTAGAAAATGAAGCTTATTTATTCATTCCTTACACAAATTTCTTAAGTCGATAATTCTAAAGTCATTGCTTAATTTACCAAACAAGTAAATACTGTTAAAATGAATTGAAATAATAGATAGTAAAAAAAATCATTTGTTTTCTAAAGAAATAAATTTTTACATGATTTCAAATGATTAAGAGTTTATAGCAGAACTCATAAGTAATGAATATGCTTTACCAACGCTACAGTATAATATAATTCAAACGTTTAGTCTGAAGACTAGGGCAATAACATTTATCAGATTTTTTACATCAATCACCGTGTTTCAAAAATGTTTTATTCATTTCTCCCATTTGAAATTTTACGCTTCACAAATAGTGGGTACCTTAATGAAAGCCATTAGCAATTATGACTTCAAATGTTTAACAAAAGATTTCTCAAATTACTTATGTTAATGGAATATTTGAAACTTGCCGAGTGATGTGCAAGAGTAATTTAACGAATAGTTGCCTATTATAATGCATTGGTTTGTTTTACATCGCTTTCTATTGGAAAAACCCTAGATGCGTCTATTAACTAAAAT
This sequence comes from Rhyzopertha dominica, assembly GCA_025024175.1. NCBI lineage: Eukaryota > Metazoa > Arthropoda > Insecta > Coleoptera > Bostrichidae > Rhyzopertha > Rhyzopertha dominica. Next base: position 9,712,675 of record QCXZ01000043.1, read on the forward strand.
TCCGTACGTTATTGAAAATTTCAATTATCATCTTCCTGCATATTTCTAGAGCTAATTCGGATGTTTTTTTCTTTTTAGAATTCTGGGTGAATGGCCCAATACTTACACATTCACAAAGGCTGTTGCAGAAGATGTAGTGAGATTAAATGCTAGGGACATCCCTGTAGCTATATTTCGACCAGCTATAGGTAGGTATACTTTTCGTTTGACTTTGCAGATCTATGTTTGACGACATTTTTTTAAATCTGATTCAAACTAATAATTTAGCTAAAAATAAGTAAGAACGTTATAAACTCTATTTCTCTTGTTTATTTTATTTAAAAAAATTAATTTAATTTAAAAATTCAAACTGAATCGCCTTCAAGATTTCAGATAATTATGCTAATTTTTATTAAAACAATTCCTTTATGAAATTTTCATCAAAAATTACGACTAGGTGTTTGAGTTCTTGTAAAATGTAAAATGTATAAATAAAATAGCATTTATATTAATTGGCTTTTTCACCAATGTTTGAATATTACACTTCAGTTACATGTATTGGCTACTGTTTCCTTAAGGCATATCACGTGCTCAAATTGGTCAAAATTTCTTACATACTTATAATGAAATAGTACTTCTCATTGCTCAATATTGTTTTGTTGAATGTAATTATTCCTAAATCTGTTTTTGTAGTTTCCCCTTTTTAGTTTTTTAATTCTTAATTGAATTATCAGCTATCTTCATTAAACTATGTTATAACTTAGTGTATTAAAATTCAAGTACCGACTGATAATTTTTTTAGTCACCTGAATAGCTATTCAATATGCCGGTTATAAATGGTTTTGCATGAAGCGCTTACAGTTTACCCTTTTTTATATTTGTTGTTATGCGGCGTGTATCTAGTAAATGAATTTTAAACATAGAAGGGTTTCGTTTTACAGTATTCTATTGTAACGGAGTGTTTTACATCTTTAGCTAATAATAGCCTATAATTTGATGACAATTTTATTAATCATGCATAATTAATTTTAAAAACATCCCGCATATTTTTTCCACCAGGTGCAAAATTTAGCGCTCTTGCTTTTTATTCAGGTTCTTAATTCTTAAAAGTCTAGGAGGTATTTGCTATATTCTATTTCTTCTGTATGGTACATAAGATCTTTGCATAAGACAAAGTCTGACCTTTCGCTTTGGATTCGTCTCTATAGGCAATGCGGTACAACACCTTTTAGTGGTAGAAATAAAACTCTGTACGTACATACAGAGCTGTATTAGTAGTAGTGGATATTTTGGTAAGGAAGAATGCATGGAATGTACATACTATATAATACTTGTGTGCACCTGAGTTTACATTTGAGAAAGCATCGTGCTCATAAATGACGATAAGCGATTTTTTTAAAATTCAATATACATTCAGTATTTGGTGGCAAATGTATAATGTATATTGTGCAACTAAAAATAAGTAACTTGAACGGCAGAGTAATGGATGTTCAATACTTTGGATTTTGAAGCACTTTAGTGGGCTACACTTTTTAACGATCTAAAATTGAAAAGTGTATAATTCAAAACGACGACGTATTTGAACATCTAATACAGTCCTTGGCTTCTATTTGTAGATGTACTGTTATTGTAATTGCCTACTGTAGGCTGTTTTCATTATATTTGTTCCTGTTCGGTTTTCCATAGGTAATTGTTATCACAACATTTATATTTTCGTTTTAATGGTTCACTACATTACATTAAATATTGATTTTTGGTTATATGTTTTTCTATTTACCGTTTATTTTGCGCTATTAGGTAGTATAAATACCTTATAACAAAGAAGCATGACAAATATCTCATAAACCTTCTAGAATTAGGCTATAAAATTTTCGTAAAACATAAAAGTGTGTTGGTAACATATATATTATTTTATAGTTTTAATTTGTACTTTCTATTTTTCCGGAAACAACGGTTAGTAGTCTCGTTCGTGTGGGTTTTGTGATTCTTTGATTCGTGGAACTTGAATTGGCCATGAAAGGTTTGATCGGGGAATTTCTATAGGATAAATCTCATGCGCTTATGCAGCTTAACTAGTCAATGAATTTAATTGTAATTGAGAAACAGTGGCAGCTCATCCAGGTCGGCAAAGATTGTAATAAAATTGCAATTAAATTTGTTCATACTTTTGTGTATATTTTGTTTAATTATGTTCAGACACCTTGAACCTGTTAGTGGGTATTTTTTATGTTACCGTAAAGTTAATAATTAGTTAAAATCATTATTATCATGGATTAATTTTTAATGTACATGTAGCAACTATTATATCTATATTTCTATAATGAAACCATGAAGAACTATCCGGATTTTCTACGAACTTTTTAATTTTTCCAGGATTAATTGTAAGAACCATCCTAATAAATAAACAATTTTTAAAGCAGATGTAAATATTTTAGAGAATTAATTATACACGTGTGTTAGTTGTGTATATAAATTTAGTGAATTTGAAATCCAAGCACGAGAAAATAAAATAAGTAACCGCTAATACGCGGATAATGTGCACAAGTAACAAGAATAACGATGTCAATTACAGAATGCCAAACTGGGTTACTTGTAGCCAATTGGGCTATTTTTTTTACTTACGGCGATATAAAAATTAATCTAAGCAACAAGTCGCCAGTTTGGACTAAGTACTTTAAAAAATTCAAAATCCATTACAGCAGCATTGGTAAGAAAAAATACAGACTATTAGAACAGGTTGGATTGTGGTAGAATTGACGCTTTTGAGTGAAGTTAGTCAGGTTACAAACCAACCAACAGCCGTTTTTAACCACATATTAGTTATCGTTTCGCGCTTTTGTTTTCTTTATAAGAATTTTTCCATTCGGCATAAAAATATTTTCAATTACTTTTTTTATGTTCATGGAAGAGCATTCCGGTTTATTCTGTTCCTTTTGCGTTTGACTATTTCACTACATATATTATATTTTGTTTCTTGCTGACAAAAGAAGTACGTTACGGGCTTTTTGATTACTTCCATCGGCATGCAGATTGATAATTATTTCCTGCGCGTAGGTGTTTAAACAGCAATTCATTGTATCATCAGTAAGAGCTTTTTTACAACACCAAAACCATGTTTCATCGAGGTAAACTATATTCCGCCATTCATCACGATACTTTTATATGTGCAATGTATTCGCATTCTCACTTTTTTTTATTCTTAAAAGGTTGGTGATTCCATATGGCCATTCAACATATTAAACTTGAAAGTAAGCTTACAGGAAAATCAGGTCCACAACATTCAATATCGTATTCCCGAATCATTTTAATAGTGGCAGTCGTAGTATTTCTTTGATACATGTGTATATGACGTTCTTTAGTTTCTGTACCTAAAACTTGTCACTTAAATTTTGTATTCCTTCTATTCCACTTTTTTTCGCCCATTACTATTTTTATGATTTTTTAACTGCATGTATCCGTACCTTTGTTAGGATCACTTGCAACTTTAGTCGGGTTAGGGCATTCCATCTTAATCACACCCTCATACGTATATACACGTATATATATCTATACTCAAGGATTAATACCTTGTGTGCGCAATCTAATATACGCTTTCAGATTTGTTGATCTGCTACTTGGGCTACTTATTTACTAATTTATAAATAAATAACACTGGCAAACTAGAAAGGATCAAAATTTTTACTGCCGACACAGTAGATATTGTCACTAGCCGCACTGGTCAGAAATAAATTTTCACTGTTAATGGCTGCATTAAGAATGTTAAAGTTAGAAAGTCACTGTCAATAACCGAAGGAAGTACTATTCGTGAATCCAAATCCACAGCCACCACAGAAAATGATGACCAAGTCCTACTAACTATTCTAGCATGTTTATAATACCTACCTAACATAAATTCAAGACATTTCCCGACAGTTTTGCAATTTCTGGCATCAGTACAGTACTAAATAGTTTTATAATATAGTTTTATGAACAGAAAGTCTGTATTTTATGTGGTATTATAAGTATAAGTATATTTTGAATTTGATTATAAAATGGACTTTTTTGTTATTGGTGTTAACCGGGGTGGGTAAATAAGAGTTATATTCAATTTTAACGAATTAAATAGGTAATGTAATTTCTAGAAAGCAAAAATATTTGAACAGAACTATTATATAAACTAAGCAACTTGTTCAAAAAGCAAGTTTATAAAGTTTAATTTAAGCTACATAAACGATGTTAACTTTGCAGTGACTGCAGCAAACGAAGAACCAATACCAGGCTGGGTGGACAACGTAAACGGTTTTACAGGCATACTGACAGGGGTAGGCTGTGGTTTACTCAGGGCCTGCTTTACCGATCCTTCGTGCGCTGCTGAAATAGTACCCGTAGATCTGGTTGTGAATGCTATGATAAGCATAGCATACGACACAGCTCGCAGCAGGTAATTCCTTTTATTCGTACTGCAATGAATGAAAACTTATTACTTAAGTGATACGTGGAGTATAAAATGAAGGTGAATATTCGCGGGAATTATACGTACATTGTATTCTTTAAATTTTGTCTGTTTGCTTCGAATTTGTGCAGGAGCAAAGATTGAATTAATCAATAACAAGAATTATTTAGAATTTCTACTTCCTAATTTTTTTTTATTTATTTATTGCCTTTTTTACGGTCTTAAGCATTATTCACAAAACTGTATTCGTTAGGTGCAGAAGTTTTTCCAGCTATAATTATAAAGCCTTCCCTCTGGGTATCTTTGACTTAATCATTAATAATTCTACTTGTCTGGAAGAAAACAAAAATATGTGCGATAATCAAAGAACGATCGGTTTGTTATAATGTAGTTATTCGATTGATATACTGAGCGATTACGCGACTAGTGCACAGACGCATCGGAAGACATGCAAAATAGAGCCACGAGCTGCTCAGGCCTAGTGCAGGAATCTATAATGTCTAAATGGGAGCATCTTCCAGAAAATTATAAAATAATGGTTAGGCAATTGCATACAGAAAAGTTATTCAAAACTCCCTCCTCCGTTTAAATCGTCTTGTAACTTTATTTTCAATCGTATTTTGAAATGCAGGACATAAATACGCCTTAGAAAGAACGTTCTTGTAGGGTAGATGACGCTTTTTACAAATGTTTTTATAATAGCTCAAGTTTATTAGGCCTAATATTGGTCGCCTTTGAAAAAACATAATGAAGTAATTATTAGTTTTTTTGTCAAAAGAAACT
>QCXZ01000043.1:9717968-9916174 GCA_025024175.1 Rhyzopertha dominica
TATGCAGTAATGTCTACTTTACAGAGTCCTTAAAATCAAATTCAAATATCTCCAACTGCACTGACTTTATTTCAGTTTGAAAAACATCGTACCAAATTTGCAGAGTTATGGAACCTTTTACACATTTTGAAATCATCATAATCAAGATTTTCACTTACCTAGTGGTTTTATCAACCTCTGCAAGAGCCTGTGTAGTATTCCGAGGGCCCCACTAGCGGCTGCCTCCATCGCCGTATCCTTGCTCCCATGGTCGAACGCCAGCTGGCGATAGTACAGCCTCTTCGATGTCATCCATTGTGGTCCGGGCATCACCGATATTTCCCAAAGCACGAAACTTGCCTGACGATCAAGAACAATGTAAAAATATAAATACAACTATGAAAAAAACTGTTTCCTCACCTGCCAAGTTATTTGTCATGTGGACGATGGAATAAAAAGACTTCTGGCGCTCCAGTGAAGTCCCTAGTTGCCCCAGCGTCAGGTGGATGGTAATACCTCACAGCCTCCCTGTAGTTGCTGATGTAATAGTAAGCATATTCTAAAAAGTAGCCCACGTCCTCCATGTCCACTAGCTCTTGGGAGAGCATGAGATACTGTTCGTAGTGGGATATGGCTTTGAAGAATTCCTTTCGTAAACTTAGGCAATTGGCGAGGTTCAAGAGCCACGTCCTTTAATTCTCTTGCGATGCCTATACACCAATATATGTGGTCAAATGTTGCACAAATACATTAATTAAATTATGTATGTATTCCGACTCGTTGAAGCAGATTATGTAAATTACATAGAATTTTTTAAATTAAAACAGGTAGGAGATATKCTATCTTCTAGCGGTAAAAGCGTGAATAAGTTCTTATTCACGCAATTAATTTTTATTAAATGGTAGTCCTTCCATTTAATAAATTAGTCTTTTAAAGTTACTTTGAATGATTTCTTTTATAGCCTGAAGCACATGTTCAATCAAATCTCCTGCTAAAGCGATTTCATGCAAATAGATAGATAAATAGCACTCACCATTTTCATTCGCAGTAAGTCTGGATCTCCTCCTGTTTTGAAGCCGCTGTGATGGTGTCCTCTTTCTACACAACAAAGTCACATCAGGATATTTTCAAATGCAACAATTACCAAAGGTTCTTAAAAAAAAACAGCATAAAAATATTTAAAAAGAGAAGTTATTTCCATGCTAAATATTATAACAATATATGGGATACCAGAGATTCTATTTATCAGTGATTCTAATTGTTGAAGTACACAGCTGGTTGGTTTAAAGAAATCATAACTCCTTCCATAAGAATAGCTTACCTTCTTCTGTTGGTGCCCTTGTTACTGGTCCTGGCTATGGAGGAAGACTACTGCCCTGCCTTGCTCGGTGTGACGGCAGACCTATCCATCTGTTACATTTTATCAGTGATTACAATCAGGTATGTACTAAATTTGAACTAAAAAATTTGTGACAAAAAGTCATGGGAAATGTCACAGCACCCATCACGTGGAAACCTAAGGCTTCATTAAAAACGTCCTACACAAAAAAACTAACATCAAATGATGAAGTCATAAATTTTAAACGACATTGTGCAGCAAAAAGTTATGAAGGGTACTGCATACCAAGTATTACAAATTTTTGTAACAAAAATCAGAATGTTAAATAGGTATTTTTAAGCTAAGGCCCTATTCTTAGAACTTGTGTTTTCACTTGTGAGAGAATTTAATGAATCAGTTTTCAATTCAACAAACACAAGACTGATTTTTTTCATCAGCAATACAAGCTTTTCAGTTCATTATTTCGAACATTAACAAATAATAACTCACCTAAGTTGTCATTTCTTCAATGTTGTAGCAGGAACTGCACTAAATGAGTCATCGATCTTCCATCACTTTTGTTGGGTATCCCCTTCAAATGAAATTAAAACATTTAAGTTATATCTTTTATGTATTCACGAGTCTTTACGATAAGTGAGAATGTGATGTAGATTGAACTTGAAAAATTCACCAAGAAGATTTGGAGTACACTAAAAATTTTGCAAATATTACCAAATATAGGTACCACACCTAGTTGACTATCAAACTAAAATCAGACTGTTTAGAAACAGTACTCATTTTGAAGGACTTTTTAGTACTTTGAGCAGTCTACTAATTACCTTAACTATATCAACAAAACTACTACAATTTTGATTCCTATTTTTGAATACTAAAAGTTCCGTTTCTTCAAAGCTTATTATCACAAAAAAAAAAATTGCAGGTAAACTTGAAATGAGATTCTTCCCGGCTAGTTCTATACACACCTAAATATTCAAATTCAATTAATACTCACCATTTTTGTTCCTTGGCATGATCAAAATGCTGAGATGAACTGCAATCTGCAAGATGTTTCGTGTTGTAGACCTATGTGCTGTAAGTACAAAAAAGTAAAAGATTAAAACAAAAGGTATATGACGGAGGATGGGAAGCAAAACCAAATGAAGAACTACGGACATTTTGAAACATTAATGGCTAGAATTTTTGCAAAAGTGAGATTAGCGGCTGATTATGATTTAAAATAATAACTAATACACAGGAGGAGAAGTAGTTGATGAATACTGCTTGATACATCAAAACATAATGTCAATGGTAGTACTAAATAGTTATTCAAACTGCTTGTGCATGTTTAACTGAACATTGGAAATAGGAAGATCAGTATCATTATATAACTTAAAGCCATAAAAACTAATATCTAGCTATTGTAGACCAGTAGGAAAACACGAAGGTTCCGCTATATTCACGAGAAGTTTTCTAAGTGCTATGTCTTTGAGTGTGCAGCATGTGAATTTTATATAGGTGGATGATGTGAAGAATGTTGTAATTGTGGTGTTTAGAACTCTAGATAGTAATGTGGACGAGTTTCTATATCAAATGGAGTTATTGTTGGATAAAGTATTGTATTGTACTTGGCAGTAGGCAATACAAATTCAAATTTATTCATAGACTTGTTACATTCATATTGCTTTTTCCAAACAATAAATGAATTTACATGAACAACAGCTGTTAGTCAAAGTTGTATTGATAACACTTTTTGTAATGAAGATATTATAAGAGCAAAAGTTATGAAAACCTTAATATCTGATCACACAGCTCAAGTACTGTATATCAAATGTCAAAAACTACTAAATAATGAGACTGTGAGAAGAAGGCTTTTAGAAATAAAGAGTAAATTTAGAGATAAATTCAAACTCAAGATTGGTCAGTTATTTTTGTGTGGTGTTTTAGATGTAAATTTGCAATGGAAGCGTTTTATGAATATTTTTTACCCAATTTTTGAGGATTGTTTCCAAAAAGTAATTTTTAAAAATAAAGTTAAATGTTTTGAGTATACCTACATGTCCTTACATTTTAGAGTGTAAACGTAGGCTTGATATTTTGTTTGTATTGAAGTAACGTTATGCTCCATCATACTGCGATGAATACAGACAGACCATGAATCAGTATAGGCTTTTGTTGCAGAACTCCATTTTTCTGATGATAAAATAAAAACTGCATGGAAAGTTATAAGGGATATAAAAGGAGCTAATATAATGTTAGTGAATGTAAAGTTGAAGAGGAGGTAAGTGAAACAGTAAATGCTTTTAATAAATTTCTAATTGGGGTCGCTCCAGAGTTGATTTCAGGGATGCCTACTTTAGATTTTAAATACGATGTGCCTTTTAATCTGTGTTCAATGTTTTTAAAGCCAGTATGTGTGGAAGAGGTTTTTAATATCATATGTGCAATGAAGAATACGACAAGTAGTGGGTATGATGAAATACCTACCAGTCTTCTAAAGTTTTGTGCAGCTGAATTGAGTGATCCACTGTCTTACATTGTAAATAATTCATTTCAAATGGGGATATTCCCTGACAGACTGAATGTGGGTGTTGTAAAACCTCTGTTTAAGAAGGGAGATCCTATGAAGATGACAAACTATAGACCCGTGAGTATACTTCCTAGTTTTTAAAAAAAAAATTGAAATGCAATGTGCAGAAGGTTACTGAATTTTTTCATCTCATTTAATTTGTTTAATACTACACAGCATGGTTACATGAAGGGAAGATATAAGCACTGCAGTGAATCAATTTACTGAAACAAATAGAAATGTTTTTAAATGTAATAAAATTTTAACAGTGATATTAGTCTTTATATTTATGAATGTTTAATGTTTAAACTTAGAAATCCTAATTATTTTACAGAATTTATTTCATTTATATGAAATAAATATTATTATTATTCATCTTTTTGTAAATGCTAATTTTAATCAGTTTCTTAACGAGTAGTTTAAAGAATAAACTTACTACATTTGTATGGACTATTTGTTTACACACTCTTAAATAGGGACTTACTAATTTAAGACCTTATAGGGTCCTAATCTCAACGTTAGTAGTAAGTAAATCTTTGTTGTTTTGTCCGCAAACTACCATTGTGTTACTAGATCTTGAAGGAGGAATAAACAAATTTCAAAAGCTGGGCTTTCTACAAAAAGCGTAATTGTTGCCTTCATTTACTACTATAATACGTGAAACTTGAATTAAGTATTTAACGATGACAGTAGCGGTTCACCTAACATTACAATAATAATAATCATCTTCCTTCAAATCTGGTTTAAATGACAGGTTAAAGAATGTAAAGTGTATAATGAATAATTATCACTGATTGCTTTTAAATTATAATATCTCTACTTAAAAGCAAAAATGAACAGTGGTTACTGTTAGGGTGAAATAAATTAAATACTGCCTGACTTGGATGAACACAATATAACTTCCAAAATAACTTACATCGACATAGCTAATGCTTTCCTGATAATCCTTATAGCACTGTAGCAATCGCTTAACACTTCACCTTAATTTAACCATTTTAATCACTTATTCGCGTGAATATTTTAATCCACGAGCCACAGCTCATTTTAACACTGCAAAATCGGGACGGCACAAACAATCGACACTGGTATCGGGTTATTCATTGTTTTTCCGGTGTTGAACTACAAAAAATGCGAGCAAAAAATGGTGCTACGTAACTTGGGTATGTGCGCGGCGTGTGAACTTTGGAAAGACTACTGCTGCCGTCTATCGGCAGCATTTTGAATTGGCGCAACAATGGTTGCATACCCTACAGTAATACGAAAAACTCCCATTATTTAAGCTTTTTTAAGAGGGGCATTTATCCAAAGCGAATCGGGTCATTTAAACACCTACCGTTTTACATTTTACCGAGTTATTCGAAACTTCTTCGAAGTGAAATTTTGACATGACAATGACAAAAGATGTAGCTACAACGTGGAGTTCGAGTTTTTTCTGAATTTGGTACGGTAATGAAAATATTTGTTGTTATATTTTGCTTAAAAATGCGTATTTTTGGCGAGCTATTTCTCGAAAAGTAAGGCACATAAACGCAAAATTCGAACTCCACATTGTAGCTACATATTTCTTTGTACACTACCAAAAACATGAGCACGATAAATGAGTAAAAACATTCAAAAAATCTAAAACCCCAAACCCTTTCGCACGAGTCCGTAACGAAAGCGGAATGTGAATGCCCATCCCCACCCGGTCCGTCGCGTGGTATCTAGTGAACAGTGAGGCTAAGATACAATCCTGTCGGGAATGATCGAGCGGTATACGATCTATTCCGATATGACTTGATTTCTAAGATTGTTTGTCTAATTACACGGGACAAGTTTAATGTTAAAGCTCTTTCACATTAATTTACTGTCTGCCGAAGCAATGGGGAGGCGGAAGGAAAATTATTATAAAAGTTCCTCCAGAAATCATAGTCGACATGCAGTTAGAATGAAATGTTATATAGTTCATATTTACAGAAATAAATGGGTTATTCCATATTTTAAATGACTTGGTATAATATCATAGTAAGTTACTAATATCATGCTTACTTTTTTATGCACACCCTACAGTCAGCAATTTTCCGAATATTAGTTTAGCTCGTCTGTTGCTTGTACGATCTTTTCGTGATATTTCAACGTATCGGCTACCCTCTTACGCCCCATGTCCCGCTAGTAATATGGGTTGCATAGTTTACATTTCTCCCCGCTCGCTCCAAGTAAATGCCCCTCTTAATAGAGACCTACAAAATGGGAAACACCTCCCAAATGTACTTCCAGCGTAAGAAACAAATAATAGTCATTTGAAGCAAAGTCAGGAGAGCATGCTGGGTTTTGAAAAACATCCCGTTCGAACTGTGTTAACAAGTTGTTGTCAGATTCTTGCAAAAAAATACTTTCATGCATTGACATGAAAGTTAATAATAATAATAATAATATTTATTTCTGTATGTAGCAAAAAAGAGACAACAAATTCAGCAAAGCTGTCTCACATTTGTTTCCTATACATAATATACAAAACCATAAAAAAAGAATAACAAACAGTGATATATTAATTTGCTTGTTCTAGTAACAGATGTTGTTTAAGACGGACTTTAAAGGTGCTCAATGACATGTTCTTAATATTACTGGGGATTGTATTGTACATAGTCGTCAGGTATGTGAAGGAGGTCTTAAATTTCTCAGTTGTATGTTTTGGAGTGACTACGGCCTTTTGATTTCTTGTATTAAAAGATTGAATTTCTGACATAAGTTCAATTTTTGAAAACATTGGCAATGGCATTTTATTGAATAATATTTTGGGAACTTCGTCAGAAGCCTAATCCTCAAATTACATGGGTGTCAGTTTGTGCAAAACTTGATAGCAACTCTCAAGGTTGTTTGATCCATCTCAACATAATCAGCAAAGATTGACCATTGATTATGTTTTGGTTTCAGGTATTGTGTGCTATATCTTTACTTTATTCCTCTGACAGCTAAAAAACCTTTCTCTCTCGTTCTCGACAGTAGAAAATTTTCTTCCAGTTGAGTCTTTTTCACACAGATCACTACATTTGTTTCTGGAGTCTTCATGAAAAAATCTCATCCAATGAAAGTCTATATGACMAATGTCATCTATGCMCCCAATCTTTTTGAAACTTGTGAAACTTTCTTTTGGTTTAACCTTCGTACTTGTAAGCAAAATATGTATCTCTCAGGTAAGTTTGGAATAGTAATTAATTTATCTGTTTGGGTATAAAAGTTCACAAGTTCTACAAAATTTAAAAGCTTTCCAAAATGAATTTACTTACTGGTATTTACCACTAATTTTAAACAGAATAATTCAGTAAAAAAAAATTATGGTCCACTCAGCAATTATATCGTACCTCAACTAGTTCAAACACCTTGGAAGCATTAATAGACAGAGTTGTTATTTTTCCCCAAAATGTCATTTCCGTAAAAAATGTATTCACACCAAAAGTCTAGACTTAACTCACAAAATTATCAAACAAAAGAATCTAAATTGGAACACTGTAATGTGATAAAATTTTTAACAAAAGAAGGTCAAATGGTCCTACAATTAAACATGAATGAATGGAGACCAGAAGAACTAACTGCAGAAAATGACAGTGAATACCCAGTTTGCATGGATGAAAACTTAATAATTGATTCTCCACACCATTTAAAGATAAAAAACCTATAGTTGAATGTATACTACTACCAGAATTAATTAATTAATTCTAGCTGCAACTACTAGTTATTACATGAACTGCGACTCTTGGATGTCTGACCTAATAACAGAACTTTAAAATTCTTACCTCCAGTGACGCGTTGATCTGTGACAACACGAAGTTCCTCTTCACCGAGTGCAAATTGTGCTGCACTATCGACTGATCACGAGGCACCCTCTTCTGTTGTTCGAGCAACTCCACGACGGCTTCGTTGTGGTCTCACCTCACTTTGACCGTCGGTTAGGTAGGAATTGGCTTCTAGTAGGACCGAGATGATTAAGTCTTGAAGCAGGAGCCTTCGAAGCCTCCAGTAAAGTATTGAGCGGGATTTTCGCCAAGGCACTATGTCCTTTAAGAAGAAACATGGAAAAATTACGCCAGTCTTGATTTTTGTATTGAATAAGCAAGGGGAAAGAGTTTCTTATTATCGCACTTTAAAATAAGTAAATTTACAAAACTAGTCATTTGGTAAACATAATTTTGTTCCCTTGTACACAAAACGTTGCAACAATACTTTTTTTTTGCAAAATCAATCCAATTCATCTCTACAAACCTATTTCAATAATTCCTTTTCCAGTAAGGCACACTTTCGTAGCCAAATTTTTCATACACAAATAATTTTATAACGACAATAACCGTTATGGCTGTACTGATAAGTTTATTAAGCTACCTGGCAACTGGAAAAATGAAAACTTAAAAATGACCCTGACTATAATATTTCAAATAGTAAGAACAAAATGTTTTTTTGATATTTTTTACTTACTTTACTTAGTATTGTATGAGGTATGCTATTTTAATCCATCCATTATATTTTATCAGCGATTCTAATTGATTAAGTACACAGTTTGATGATTGTTTAGCCTGGACAAATATTTCAATTGTATCTTTACTATAAGTGAGGATCATGTAGATCAAACTTGAAAAATTCGCCAAAATTTGGAGCAGCCCAAAAATATTGTAAAATATATTTTACAGCAGATTCAAATTGAGGATAAAATCATAGTTATACCATTTTTTATATTAAGTGAGAAAAAACAACAAAGGCTTTTAATTATAAACATTCAAAGAAAGATAAATAATTATTCCTTACTACTAAGTATTTTTTGTTGCAAAATTGGTCCAATTTGTCCTTAAATTTTAATATAAACACAAAACTAAAAGTTTGATGTGAAAAGAATTAGACCACAATCTAAAACAATTTACTGTTACATAATCAAATTTTTAATAACAAAATCATAACACTTCAAAGGATAACAATAACATTTTTTTGGACATTTCTAATGAATCAGCAAAGTTGTTTGTCAAATGTAGGTTTTCACTTAATCAACAGAATAAAGATTGTAAATTCAAAATTTGTCTTGGTGTGTTTAAAAAAATAATGATGAAAACACAATATTCACTCAAGTACTAAAATGGAAAATTATTTCAAAAACTAGTTAGACCAAACTTTACCTGAATTGTAAGCAACAATCAGTGTTATGTAATAACTTATTAGCTAAGTTATAGGCATACTACCAAAGCTCTACATAACAAAATTAATGGCAACATAAATAGAAAATATTTCTGTCTTTCTTAAGACTTCTGAGGTTCTAATTCAATCAAAATTTACCTGCCTACAAAATTAGTCTTTTAAAGTTACTTCGAATGATTTCCTTTATTGGTCCTTTATAGCCTGAAAGCTCACGTTCAATCAAATCTCCTGCTAAAGCGATTTCATGCAAATAGATATATATACAGCACTCACCGTTTCCATTCGCAGTAGGTCTGGATCTGCTCCTGTTTGGAAGCCGCTGTGATGGTGTCCTCTTCCTACACAACAAAGTCACATCAGAATATTTTCAAATGCAACAATTACAGAAGGTTCTTAGAAAAAAAAACAGCATAGAAATATATAAAAATAAAAGTTATTTCTATGCTAAATTTTATAACAATATATGAGATACCAGATATTCTATAATCTATTGCTCTACTATTTCTGATTATAAAGGAACACTCTGGCTAGCTCTACTTATTGTGGTAAGAGGTATTCTATTTTATTCCATCCATTATATTATTTCAGTGATTCTAATTGATTAACTACCCAGCTGGTTGGTTTAAAGCCAAAGCAAAAGAGATGTTACAATAATGTTCAGACCCTATAAAAAACTACAATTAAAAAATTTCAATCAAATTTAAAAAATGTACCCTTAACAGGCTGTTGTGAAATGAAGATTGAATGGGTTTGGTATTCACCTATATTACATCCATGTTACACACGTTTCAAAATTTTGATAGGTTTTTCAATAATTAAAGAACAAAATAGAAATCATAATTCCTACTATAAGGATAGCTTACATTCTTCTGTTGGTTTCCTTGTTACTGGTCCTGACTATGGAGAAAGATTACTGTCCTGCCTTGCTCGGTGTCACGGAAGACCAATCCATCTGTAACATTTTATCAGTGATTACAGTCAATCAATTATGCAAATAACTTGAACTAAAAAATGTGACAAAAAGACATGGGAAATATCACAGCATCCTTCATATGGAAACCTAAGGCTTCATTAAAAAACTATACAAAAAACTAACATCAAATGATGAATTCATAAAAAGGTAAAGGGCATTGTGCAATACAAATTTTTTATAAAAAAAATCAGAAGTAGAATTTCTTGTGCATTTACTCATAAAAGTTAAAACACTGCTAGGAGTATGCAACGGATACAGAAGAGAAGTCTATAACTTCACAGTAGATGACGTAGAAGATACTGATACAGTTGCTGAAAAATACATTAAAGAACCAATAGAAAACAAAACAAGAGGGTGAAACATAATATGCAGGTGCTGCAGCACGGATTCACTAAAGATGACCATAAATATTACTAATTCTAATGTTACTATTAATGTTAACAAATGTTAAATAGGTATTTTTCAGTTAAGCTCCTATTCTTAGACGTAAAGTATTAAGTGACAGTATGAAATAAATTTATGGAAAAACACAACTTTTCAATTCAACAAACACAAGAGTGATATTTTTCATCACCAATACTAAGCTTTTGAACAGATATTACATAATATATAATCATAATTGTTAATTTCTACACTTGCAGTAAAAAAAATTGTAAACATAACCTACAAATTTTCAAAGCCAATTTTAAGAAGTATCAAGAAATATACAACAGTAAAGAAGAATACAAACTGCGCGAACCTAATAAGGAAACACCTTTATTAGTCATAGAAAACCTAAAAGACCTTTGTTATTTGGCTTAAAAATTATTATACTTACGCGAATCAAAATCAACCATTTAGGTTATACAGCAACTTTGTAGCAAATGTTCAAGCACTGTCCAATGTCCACACGTAATTATTTTACTGCAAAGGACATAAAGAAAAAAATTAAGAAAACCACAAATAACAGGAACAGTGTAATGACAAAATCAACGTGATAACATAAATTGTCATTTTCGGGATGCGACAGTGGTGCCGCCGTATCAATCGTGTCAAACCTACGAACTTCGTGAACAGAGTTCAAATTAAAACTAGTAGATGGCGGTTCAGTACCAATTATAGAAGTTTTTATTACCTACTTGTTTGTAGTTTCAGTAATTGTTAACAGATGGTAATACCATCAATGCCTACAGGGAATTTTGATACCGGCATGAGTATTACATTACTTCACGTAAAGATGGCGCAATTACCAAAATTTACAGATACCAACCATATTAATACTTCCTTATTACCGGTTCTACTTCTAGCTATACCATTCTAACCTAACTTATTATCAAAGAAGAGGAAATAAACAGACAAATAATGCTTGTGCTCTTTTATTATCTACACGAAATCAATATACAAAGCATTAAAAAGAACAAGTGCACTTAAAATTTCCACGTCACTTGAAACAGAACAAGTCAAGAATTGTGAAACGATCGGACTCTTTCCGAGAAGTTCATTTAATGGCACTTGGAAATATGTGCAACATTCTACGTATTTTGGCACCGTTCAGTGATGATTATACGAAAAAGTGTTAAAAAAACCAATACAAAAGTCAGAAATACTAATAAAAATACCGTCCGTTTAAAATAAATGCCTATGGCTTTAACAAATTATACAGGGTGTTCCAAAATTGTTTGCTACAAATTCTGAATACCCCAAAAAAGGTTTCTTCTTTCAATAACGCATACATTAAAAAGTACGGTTACTTTTGGCTCTCCTTCATTACGTCAAGATACAAAAAAAGGTACCAAATTTGCACCATACAATTTCACGACACCCATTCGCCCACCAGACAGATATGAGGTTAGAAATGGTCCGCTACCTACACAGAGGTGTCTATCACAATAATCAGGAGAGACATAACAATAATTCAGGGGGTAGTAGGTATGGGTTTCCAGCCGTGTCGATTTGCAGCAGACCAAGCGGCACGTCCACGTTACACCGTAACTGGATCGCTAGTAGCCGACAGAGCCATTTTCGACAGGGTGGATAGGCTACGCCTAGGAAAGCTGTTCCCACCGCTGCTTTCGGAAAATATCTTCCGAAAACTTAAAATCGAAGACGTCACGATTACACAAGTGTCAAGGTAAAAGTTTCGATGGCACAAATGGAACAGCAGGCAATACAGTTTCAGGTAATAAAAACTTTGACGGCATCTGGTCAATTATTTTTTTGCTTAAAGTGAAAACTGCATTAAAATATTCTGAATCTAGTAATAAACTCATTATTTTTTTCTCAAAAATTTCTAATTGAGACAGATATAGAATTCAAAATTCAATATAATATGAATGTTCAATACTAAAAAACCCTACCTTTATAATTTATTTTCTTTAGCCCAATCCACATACGACAATTTGATGCTCTATCACACCCTAGCGAAAGATACTAAATGCCTAATAACAATGTGAAGAAAACAAAAAGAAAAATGTTAAATTAAAGAAGCTGCAGTAAAATTTTCCTATTTATAGACTTTCAACTAAAGTTCGATGTATCAGAATCATCTTGAAGTGTTTCCTAAAAATTAAGTTTCCAATTTCACTTATACATTTTGAAGTTTCTTCATATCATTTGGTGATAAAATAATAAAAATAGCTGCACTGTATTTCACAAGTTAAAGAATCTTGGCTTTATCTCATTCTAATAATGTATTCAATGTATTTGAAATACACCAAGGTTCATATGTTCAAACAGAATTAGATTCTCCTATTACATCATTGCCAAATCTCTGACATATATTTTGAGAAATTTGAGAAAAAATGCATTATTAAAAAGATTAATATGAATGTCAATCTGACCAGAACTAACTGAAGCAAAAGTTTACAGCATGCGATTTAAACCTGTGCAGATAATTTGTATTTACAGCTGCTTTTAGAAATATAGTGGGGAATTCCACCTGCTCATTGCAAATTTGTTTATTAGGATCATTCATTGCTTTAATTATATGTAACTTCTCTGGAAGGCCCAACCATGTTTTTTTTTAAAATAATGCATAATTTTAATGTTGTTTTCACTAAATTTATGCGTAACTATACACAATACATATATGGCTATACAAGATTCTGAAACAATTGTCATTGATAGATGAAATGCTAAATAAAAAACTAACTAAATTTATTAGCAACACTTTTACCCCGAAGATCCTCCAAAAACAAAAAAATGTTGACAGTCTGTTAATTATAAAAGAAATGTTGAAGTATTCAAAACATTTGTCAAATGATAATAAATAATTTATATTAGCCTATAATAAACAATAAGAGCAGGACAGATAAAATTAACAAAAGTTGTGTTTACGAAGTAAGTTAAGATAATAGTTACATTTCTTGCATAAAGCAATGTAATGTAACAGATTTTTTTGAACACTGCAGAGATCCGAAATACTCAAAGTTTTAACGTTAAGTTCAAAGAAGCACATTGTTAAGTATTCTAAAACAATTACATACTTACACAAAATTAAAACAAGAATGGTCATATAAAAACAAATTTCCAATAACTAATTGGAATCGCTACAATACCATGAAAAGCAAAGAATGAAAATCGTCTACACACTTTAGTCTTAATTTATTTAAACTGTTTGATGAAAGACTATCGGTCGAAACATGTAAGAGAAAAAAAAATTGAAAGTTGTAATTGTGGTCTGAACTGAACAAAAGATGCACAACTTGATATTTAACCATACTTCAGGAACACACAAAATTCAATTTATCCTGTACAAACTAATTTGTATGAGTTTGAGGAATAAATTACCAGATTGTGTGCAACTCGAGGTCCAAAGTAAAGATTTTTATATTCAATTGTCACTAGGGATGAAATTGGAACACAAAAATTATTCGTGATTGGTGTGTAAGACTATATCATCCAACTTGATCATGTAAACGAAGCAAGTGGGTGCAAAGAGCCACACCATCTTTCAATATGTGTCCCTACACAGTAAACCACATCATCAGAGGTTCTCAATGATGAAGACTTCAAAAACTGGCTAACAAATTTCTTCGATACACAGTCAGGCAATTTTTGGCGAAAGAGGATCAACAAATTAGTCAATTATTATTTTCTTTCGTCTTATAAAAAATATTAATTAAAACAGAATGTGTGAGCGTATTTCTGAACCTATTAATACCAAAATTCATAATAAACTGTATTGCTTGCCTTGTTAGCATGTTACAACACCAAAAGTGTAAACCATAGCTGGATAACCTAAAAAAAAAAGTTGCAGAATGCGAATGAAGGTCTAATTAACATTTCCCGCAATGAGAAAGAAAACTATAAGTCTTTTACCCAGCGTGGTGTTTTCCCAACTGTCACCAAAAACCGGCCACAAACAAAAATAAGCAGGAAAAACACAAAATTAAACTGGGCCTTACTTGATCTACGTTCGCTACGATATCGAGTCGTATATCTGAAGAATTTCTACAAAACCGATACTTATGAGGATGAACTTAAACCTGGGAGATGGAACGATAAAATTAAAAAGCAAGGAAATTACGAAAAATGAGATAAAACGCAAGAAAACTTACAACTTTCTTATTCCGGATTCCGACGACTTCTTCCAGGGAGCGTCATCGGGTTCGTAAGGTAATGGACCCTGAACTGGTGCGTCTTCATCCACTGGGCTGTTGTGCAAAGTCAAAGTTATAGCAAAGTTAAAACTTACACTTATAGAGAGTAATTTTTTCGATATTTAGCATAGGTATTTCAGAAACTAGCTGATAGTAGTAAGACTGTGTCTGGATATTTTTAAAAAGTCCAAAACATGCATTAACTTAGGCCTACAAACTGATTTCTATTTAATGTTCATGAAAAGAAGAATATTTTATTGTATACAGGCTGTCGTGTATATAGAGTAACAATTAATTTGGTCTCGCTCAATGAAAATATTTACACTTAGAAGCTATGTTTTTTTTAAGTAATAGCTGAAGAAAAAAACTAATTACATAAAATGATTATAAAGTGAATAAAAATGTATAAGATAATGTATGTGAATATGACATCACATAAATATTTCTAAGAATCAAAGATTGGCTGTTAAGTATTACCAGATCAAKGKGAAATATGACTTGGCAATTAAAAAATAAGAAATACATTTTTAAAAGTTATGTACAAGGTTGGTTTTAAAAATAACTTGCTTTGTGTATTAACAACTGCCGTTAGTACCATCTATTCAATGTAGTCATGAAGTTACATTCCTGTGAATACATAATCTACAGTATCAAGTCCATCCCAGAATAATTCATTGTTTAACAGCCGCTTAAACACAAGTGTTTCGAGTACTAGCGAGAAATTGATAAAATAAACGAAATACATGAAAATATTTGGTTACAATTTACAAGTGTATCGGAAGAATTTATTTTTTTTCTTGTTTCATGACAATGGAATACACCACTATAATCAAGAAATGAAACAACAGTCCAGACAATGGCTCACAAAAAAAGCTAAATGTGTTTAGTCCGCTAGAAAAATAATGGCGTCAGTTTTTTGGGATGCCTTATTGATTATTTAAAAAAGGGGAGAAACCATTACCAGAGAATATTATGAATGCCTTTTAGAAAAATTATAAGTAGCAATAGCAGAGAAATGTACAGGGATGGCAAAAAAAATTGCTTTTTACCATGACAATGCGCCCAGTAAAACTTCTTCAGACTTTCATCTTTTCCCAAAACTAAAAATTTCTTGGCAGGATAATAATTTGATCCGTAKGAAGCGGTATACAGGAACTCTGTGAATATTAAACTAAACAACAAAAAAACAAACAAAAACTTACGCTGCTGTCTCATAATACGGAGATTCAACAGGCCCACTCGCTATACTAGATATAGTACTCTGGATCTGTTCCATAAAAGTCATCCTTTTCTGACTAACGAAAAGAAAAAACGAAAAACAAAAAAAATACAAAAAACCTGATTATTCCAAGAAGAAAGATCAACTTACGATTCAACATTTTTCTTCGGTCTGTACTGCTCCAATTCATCCTCAAGATCGCTGACCCTTGCCTTCAGCTCGTTCCTTTCGTGCAGAATATCCTTCAGCTCCTGCGTCGTGAACCTCGGCCTATTGGGATCGTCCAAGTCATATATGGCCTTGTTGCACGGCAATGGAATGTCACACTGAAATCATCAACGAAAATATAAAACCGAACTTGTCCCGGCAAAAGGAAGAAAGGCGCACCTTTGCGAGGTCTTCATTCTCCTTCTGTGCGAGTCCCAGTCGCTGTCTCAATGCGGTGATGTCCCTCTGCTGGTCCTGCAGCTGTACTAGGAAGTCGGCACGTTCATCGCAGAGCGTTCGGACTTGCATCTGAAGGGATTTGTGCTTTCGTCGGAGCTCACGGCCGGAGCCAGTTAATCGTTCCACTTGTGCTTTTAGCTAATGAAGAAAGAAGTGACACAAATTATTATATAAAGATAACAAGTAAGTAAACACTCCCCAGGCTCGTATTTTCTTAATTTTTTTAGGTACAACCTTAAGTTATATGTCAAATTGTAGGCCTTTTTAAACTCTTTAAAAATAGAATATTGGGTGTCCAAAATTTTTTTTGCAAATTATCATATTTTGCAAATAAAGTTAATTTTTGTAAAAATTTTGTAACCTTACCCCGTATAATAAATATTTCTTTACAGTTGGATGCCGGCCTTTATTTTCTTCAATTTGTGTCTTTACCATGTGTGCGTAATTTTTACTCCTTCTTGGTGAAAAACAAGAAAAACTATTTGCCGCCATTTTTGTTAATAGGGTTGTTCGGAATTTTTTAAGTATTACTTTGCAATTTCATATATAACTTAAGGTTGTACCTAAAAAAATAGCGAAAATACGAGCCTGGGGAATTTTAAGTGGCGGACCCTGTATATGGAATGTATGATAGAAACGAAGTACCAACTTTGGAATCGATCAAAGCTGAATTTAATAAACAGCCACTTGAATGAAAGTATAGCATCATAACTTTGGCAAAAATTATCAAAAAAAGGGTTTAGATATAAAAGAATTAACAATAGACTCATTGTCTATTTGAACGTAACTTGGTATAAAATGAATGACGTCACTGTCAAAGGTGAGTTACTGTGATGTTAATTAAAAACACCTCCCTGCAGAGGAAAGCGACTAATTATTTTAAATGCTTGCAGAGCAAGAGGATGAGTTCCTACTACTTTGTTAATTTCAACAAAAAATTATTCAAGTTGTAGTGCTGATCAGACATGAACCATACAGTATACGAAGAGAGGTTTGAAAAACAGCTTATTATGCCAAATTTGAAGGATAACTCAATTATTATTATGGATAAATGAAGGTTATCATTTTCGACAAGGTAAGAAAATCCCGAAAAAATGCATACGGAAAACGACAAAATTTTTAGAAGAAAATAATTTGCCTTTCCCCCATAAAGCAACAAAAATTTAAATTTCGGAATGGTATCCGTTTGTCGCTAGCTACTACGGTTTGCTCTAAATGTGGCGCAAAATTAGGCCGCCCGATATCCTAGCTCATGTTTTTGTTCTTTTTGGACATTAAAATTTTTGCACCTCCAATTTGTATAATATCAATCATATTTACTAATCTGGACCTCCTGAATTTCGGAATGGTATCCGTTTGTCGCTAGCTACAACGGTTCGATCTAAAAGCGGAGTAAATTAGGCTGCCTGACATCCTAGCTTATTTCTGAACAAATTTGTGGAATCTGCAGCTCCAAATACATCTGTTTGTCGATTTTGAGCTAAAATTAGTTTCCACTGAAAAATCACAAAATGTCAAAAACTAACCCCTCATAAATCCTATTTCTAAGTTTCTATTATAGTATGCTTCAATTTTGTTATTGTGTTGTTATATTTAAGTTTAGTACAATGGTCATTAATTATGCCCTAGAGTTTAGTTCTAAATGTAGAGGATCATTTCTCAAAAAGTGCTCTTTGTCGCAACCATAAATGACTTGGATCCGATGTAAAATAAATGAACCTCCAAAATTTAGCTCAAAATCATCT
Organism: Rhyzopertha dominica; assembly: GCA_025024175.1. Classification (NCBI taxonomy): domain Eukaryota; kingdom Metazoa; phylum Arthropoda; class Insecta; order Coleoptera; family Bostrichidae; genus Rhyzopertha; species Rhyzopertha dominica. Next base: position 9,735,953 of record QCXZ01000043.1, read on the forward strand.
CGTAAATCAACAAAACAACCAACAATCAACTCACATTTTCTACATCGCTCGTCTTGTCCTGCAGAAGCCTGTCCTTCAACCTGAGTTCGTCCCTCTGTTTCTCGAGCGTTGCCTTCAGACTCTGAAGAATCGTCTGCGAATCGCCTGCCGATTCCGAGAACCCCGAATCGTGTCCGCTGCTGCTCCCGTGTTCCTTGGCCAACCTTCGGTTCTCCTCCTGCAGCCTGGACACCAGGTTGAGCAGGTCCTTCGATTCCGTCCTCCACTGTTCCTCGATCAGCTCCAGCTCCTTCTCGAACTTCTGCCTGTACTCCGCCTTCTCGATCTTGTCGTTCTCCAACTGGGAGATCTTCGATTTCAGCTCGAGCAGCTGCGTGTTCTCCCTTTCGTTCTTGGTGGCCAGGTTCTCCAGGAGCTCAAGGGCGTTTATTACCTTCGGCATCATCGAGGTCATAGCGTCTGCACCGTACTGGTCGATTATTTTCTCGCATTCTTTGCCAATGTCCGATGCTATGTCGTATACGTCCACCACCGTCACTTCGCCAGCCAGTTCGCCTACTTCCTCCATGCCTCTCGCCTTTTTCCTGTGCAGGAGCTTCGGCATACAAATTAGGTGCGACCCTTGATAATTAACGGCTTAATTAGTCGTTTACTGCATCATCGTTAGTCACTTTCGGTGAATGTTGACACAATTGATTGGCAATTAAATTGAAGTTGACGTTTGGTGACAAATGACGTGACGGTTACCGCCATCTCTTAGACAAAACCCAAACTATTAAATTGCAACGTTGCCATGCGCTACACTTAATACAAAGTTTTAACGAAATTAGGATTTTTACGCAAATTGCAGTTTTTACATCAAATATGACCCGAAAAGTTCAGTAACTAATTTCAGCATTTGTTTATTCAATTAATAGCAGAAAAAACAGTTTTTTTCATAGCTCACACCACTTTTAACGTAAATCATGTAATTAGGAAAACCTATGTTTGGCGCCTTTCCTGAATCGTTTGGCCAGTTCCCTTTGCATAGCCTGTTGATCATGCTGACTGGCCTTCGTGATTTGCTCCATAAGTTCGTGGTTGTACGTGGAATGCAGCATTAGAGCCAAAACTCCGGCTCTAGAAGCCATGCTTTGCCTCAACTGTCGTTCCTTTTCGAGCAATTCGTCCATTTTTAACCACTGCCTGACCCTTTCAAGGTCAATCTGACAAAAACATTGGTATAAAGCACATATATTGAATATACCGAAGAGAAACACCAACCACATAAAAAGTCAGAAATGTAAATGTAATGTTAATTATGTATGCCAAAGTGAATATATGTATTTCAGTTTCAGTTTCAGACCTACCTCAGCCCTTCGTAGCTTTTCCCAAACGTGATGCTTCGCACAAGACTTCTTCGGTGCCCTGCAAAACTCCCCGGTCAGATCGAAAACGTTCGTCACCAATGGGCACCCGCAAACTTCATTGTCCCCGATTTTCGGGTCCTTACAATGTTCAGGACACAAAACTCTCAACCTTTTACAGTAAGTTTGATTGACAGGATTATAGAAGTCACAAAACATCACATTACCCTCGATTCTAGTCTTGAATATTGATCCGAAAGATGCCTACAAAAACACAATTAACCATGAATTTTGAAAGGTAATTAGAATTATGTTACTTGTGATTCGTATTTGTTGAAGCATTTTTCCATGTGTTTGATGGCGGTACGCGAATGGATCTCGTGTCCACACGTTATACAGTACGTTGTAGTTTCCATTTCATCTTCATTGTCGTTTTCTTGGTTGGGATCAATAGTAGCATTCTTAGCACGTTCTATAATGTAATCAAGCTCTTTGTGACGCTTATCGAGCTCGTGAAGGATCTGGCGAACTTCTAGCTGCTGTTTTCGTACCTGATCCAAAGCTGGAATATCAAGAAACAGCTGCCTTTACCTTACAGGTTTAGATTAAGTTCAGAACATCAAATAATCAATTTCATTAATTAATTAAGAAACTATGTTTTAAGATCAAAGAAATGTTAGGTAATTATGCACATTACCGGCGCAAAAAACACGGCCTAAACGCCTCAAAAATCGCGCGGTAATAAAAACAAACCCCCAAATCAGCTGGAAAGCACTCGCGTAGGAAGACCCGACACACAGGAGCTTGTGACACTGTGCGCCATAGGGGAGAATACTCTGCGCGATAAAGTAGTTCCAAATTGAAACATTAATTAAAAAAAAACTAGACGCGACCGCAAGAAACCGATTTCAGATTCATGTTCAGGAGGTCGTGCTTTAGGAGTGTGCAAAATTTCACGTAATTTGGGGTAGGTCCGGTAATATGCATAATTACTAAATGTTAACTAAAAACAACAAACTGCAAGCAATAAATCCCCAAATTTAAGGTTACGTCTGCATAATCCCACCCTACCTTTGATATTTTTCTCCTCGGCAACAGACGGGCTGAGCGCCCACTCCTGGATGCGTTGTGGCAACACCTGGTAAATCCTGTTGGTTGCCAGGGCGCTACCGCAGGTATCCGAACAATATTTTGACCCGTACCGGGCGGAATTAACGCACCCGGGCCCATAACACTGACGAGGGTAGTCGGTTTGAAGATGGGAATTAGACGGCAATTCCCTGTCGGAACTGGAGTCACGTCTCTTGCGGCGAGGTCTACTCGCAGACCTACAGCAACACATAAACAAAAAAACGGCAAAAAAAGACACTAGCTGGCTTACCCGCCATATTTGATGCAAATTCGTTGCTTGCACCTCTCTTTCTGTCTGCTTGAGCTTGACTTTTTAAGAGCACAAGCTTCACATCGTCCACAATCTTCTGTCTGGTAACAACCGATGCAGTTACCGCAACGCTTGTTTTTCTTGTCGCTCTTCTCGGTACGCTCTTTACGATCTTTCCTCTTCGGTTTCGGTTCCTCCTTGCTCACCGTGGCTGAAGTATCGTCCTTTTTCGTTTTCCAACGGGTCTGCAATGTAGGATCTTCTTCTGTACATCTTATGCAGAAGTATTGACGGATGTGCTTCGCCTCTTTCTCACTTATCCTGATGCAATCTCCGTGATACCATTCTTCGCAAGCATCACAGGCTATCATGAAGCGGGAGCTATCAGAGCTTCGACAGATGCAGTAGGCTTGGCCATCTTGCTTCAGCAGGGTGTCAATCTTTGATTGCCTTTCTGGTAGGAGAAATTGCCTTGCTATTTCTTCCCGCTGAAAATAAGTTCACTGTACTATTTTTGATTGCATATGGCAAAAGTTCTTACTGAAATATCTCGTTTTCGTGACATTGTAATCTAGTTTAAGATACGGTTTACCAAAACGGCAGAACTATACACAAAAACAAAGCTTCTGTTCTATTAATACACCTGATTAGTGATTACAATTACAGATTTACAGCAGAGTAGCCTGAGGCTGTGATTAAAGACACGGTGACACGTACACGAACGATGGTTTTGTTGTATCGACACTATTACGAAAGTATAGCATGAACAACAGTACGTAAATACATTTGGTACATAATATGAGAAAAAAAGGTTTTTACTGTTCAACAAATTAACTCTTAAAAATATTATAAGCCTAATTTATCTTGTTCATTCGAATTCCCATTCCACCGAACATTGATAGAATGACGGACAACAATTGACAGATAAGAAAACAATGACATTGACAGTCTGTGATTAACATTGACAGTTGTATCAGTCTATACGCCTGTTTATTTTGTATTTTTCAACTTTTTGAGCGAAAATGGCAGCGATTAGTTTGTTAAATCCGAAAGCTGAAGTCGCCAGAGCAGCCCAAGCGCTGGCAGTGAATATTTCTGCAGCCAAGGGAATACAGGATGTCATGAAAAGCAATTTGGGGCCCAAGGGTACAATGAAAATGTAAGCACGTGCTACAACGAAAGCTAATTGTGGCTACTATGTCGTTGTTTATACGGAAATTTTGTTACAAATCGATAATAGTGGTTCTAAGTGTCTTATTTTCGCCACTTCCTGGCAAATTTACTAGCTTTTCGCAAGATTAAGCTTACTTAACCTCACTTTTCCGGATTCGACACTGTAATTTGCTTTCCAGGTTGGTTTCGGGCGCTGGGGACATTAAAATTACTAAAGATGGGAACGTGCTGCTCCACGAGATGCAAATTCAGCATCCTACGGCTTCGTTGATAGCTAGGGCTTCGACAGCTCAGGACGATATGACGGGCGATGGTACGACATCCACTGTTCTCGTAATCGGGGAATTATTGAAGCAAGCAGACATTTATATCTCCGAGGGGGTCCACCCAAGGGTTATAACCGAAGGATTTGACAAGGCGAGGACAAAAACCCTCGAAATATTAGAAAAAATTAAGATTCCGATTGAGATAAACAAGGAGAACTTACTGAACGTCGCCAGAACTAGTTTGAAGACTAAGGTGGGTAGTTTTCACGTAGATTCTGTGTATATGACCTTGTTTTGTGGTTAGGTGCATCCTGCTTTGGCCGACGTGTTGACAGATGTGTGTGTTGATGCGATTTTGGCCATCAAACAATCTGACAAACCCGTCGACCTCCACATGGTTGAATTAATGGAGATGCAACACAAAACTGTGACAGACACGTCACTAGTGAAAGGATTGGTGTTAGACCATGGTGCGAGACATCCTGATATGCCAAAAAAAGTCAAGAACGCTTACATTTTGACTTGTAACGTCAGCATGGAATATGAAAAGAGCGAGGTAAGTGTATGCGTCTCCCCAAGACCAGACTGGAAAATTTTTGTACATCCCTAGGTCAATTCCGGATTCTTCTATAAAACTTCCGAGGAACGAGAAAAATTAGTCGCAGCCGAACGCGAATTCATAGAGGCACGAGTTCGCAAGGTCATAGCGCTAAAAAAGAAGCTATGCGACGGCACCGATAAAAACTTCGTCGTCATCAACCAGAAGGGCATCGATCCTATGAGTCTCGATTTGTTGGCCAAGGAGGGCATTCTGGCCCTGCGCAGGGCCAAGAGACGCAACATGGAACGTCTCGCTTTGGCCTGCGGTGGCGTCGCTATGAATCACCTCGACGATTTGCACGAATCTCAGCTGGGATACGCCGGGCTCGTGTACGAACACGTTCTCGGGGAGAACAAGTACACTTTCGTCGAAGAATGTAAGGTGCCGCAGTCCGTTACGATTCTGATAAAGGGACCCAATAAACATACGCTGACGCAGATCAAGGATGCTGTTAGGGATGGGTTGAGGGCTATTAACAATGCCATCGAGGATAAGGCTTTAATACCAGGTTAGAATAAAATCTTTTTTTAAATTTAAGGCTGAACACGCTTTGTTACATTCACATTTTTTAACAAAACGGAGAAGACATTGACTTTTACATTAACGATGTTTAATAAATGTTTTTTATATTTTGCATCTATATTAACCAGGCGCTGGTGCATTTGAAGTGACAGCCCACAAAGAGCTTGAAAAATTCAAGGACACCGTCAAAGGCAAGGCACGTCTGGGAATAGCGGCTTATGCCGAGGCCCTCCTAGTCATCCCCAAAGTTTTGGCGACGAATTCCGGCTTCGACGCTCAGGTAAATTGTAAAATCCTGCTCGAATTTCCTTATCGTGACATCACCGTTTCAGGACACAATCGTCAAGCTTCAGGAGGAGAGCAGGCTGTCGGAGGAACCGATCGGCCTAGATCTGACTTCGGGTGAGCCGATCAACCCGAAAGATGCGGGCATCTTCGACAATTACGTCGTCAAGAAGCAGATCGTCAATTCCTGTTCGGTGATAGCCAGCAACCTGTTGCTGGTGGACGAGATTATGAGGGCGGGAATGAGCAGCTTGAAGGGTTAATCGTAACCGGCGATGGATCAAATGATGATTAACTTTTGTGCTTGTTCCTTCACTTTTTTTGTCGCTTCACGTTTAGTTTTCGATTTAACGCTTTCTAGCTATTAATAGAAACTGATGTTTGTAATTTGGTATTAATTCGAAATAAAAATGTTGCAAAATTGAGTTTCTTAATTTTCAAAAAACACTGGTGAAATTTAGGCTTTCGTTTGTATTTCAGGCTTTAAAAAGATCTGAAAAAATGCAAGTAGGTATGTACAAATAAATAGATAATATTTGCTTCATGAGAAATTAATTTATGTAGTTGTAATGTATGCATAGCTTTAAAAAGTTCATTAAAAAAATAAGAGGCCTAAAGAAATTCAAATAATTCTGTGTAGAAGGCTTAAAGTATGACTAAATAATAATGAAAAATTTCAGAGTAAAATAATTACCTATGAAATGATGGAATACAGGATTGATGTAAGTACAACTTCGACATATTATTCAAAATTTTGACCAGATGACTACATAAACATCTACAGGGAGCATAAGCAGTTGTATCTCCATATTATCTTAGAAGTTGGGGGAAAAAATTTATTAGGGAAATGGAGTATCCTAAAATCTTTAAAAATATTTTCAAGCTTCTATGCTGCCTTTTTTTTGCATTCTATATATTTGGTTGATGGCGCATATAGGTTGTTGTAATCTAGGCGCATTATATTATATTGGGTAGATTATGCTCAATTTATAAGGTATAAGATTGTTTCATTAAAACCTGAAAAAGTAGTAAAAGAAAAAAAATACAAATGCAATATATATTTCCTAAAACAAAATTCGGATATTCAGCATCAATTGCTCAATATGCAGTATAAATCTAACGAAAAATAAAAAAGGCTTGCACACCAAGACAACACTTCAAAATAATAAAAAGAAACGGCTTTATTCCCAATGCCGCGAGCAAACCTTCAAACGACGTCTTTATGAAGAAATGCGAATCGAAAGGGACACTAACCTAAGGAGTGAGGACCGGTCTGGTGGATTTATCGAGATTTTCAAAATACTTGTGCTGGGCGATACGTTTCGCCGAAATCCTGTGGGCAGGATCGTACACCAGCATCTCCTTGAGCAGGGCCAAACCTTGTTCGTCTAAATTGGCGACGTGATTCTTCAGGTTGTAACTGGTCCAGTTGGGGAAGGTGGCGTGGTAGTCGGGCAGGCTGGACACACCCGGCCAGATTTCTTCGGTAGGAGTCTTGAGAACCCTGTGGAAAGCCAGAAAATCATGTTCGTTTCAATGAAATAATGTTGAGAAAAAATTGTGTGAATTCATGTATCAGGTGATGCTAAACCAAGAAAAAATATAGTTGGCAATCTAAACTTAAGAGATTCAAGAAAAATTTGCAGAAATTACAGCATTTAGTTAAGAAACATTCACCAGAAAAAGTCAGTAACTTTAAGAAGACAGGATTTTTCTAAAAATTTGCTTACGTTGATCAGATGCATCCTGATTTACAACCGATTATTTCTAAAATCCCAAAAAAGACAAAAATAATTTTTGTAGGCAAGTGAAAATAAAAACGAACCCCAAAAATTTCAAATCAAATCCAATTCATTAACAATTTCCCAACAAATACCTGAAAATTCTGAACAACTGATCGATTTCCGAGTCTCCTTGGAACAAAGCACGTTTCGTAGCCATCTCAGCAAAAATGCAGCCCATGGCCCACACATCAATGGGACACGAGTATCTCTGAGATCCCAGTAAAACTTCTGGGGCACGGTACCATAATGTCACGACTTCATGTGTGTAGACTCTAACTGGGACCCCGAAAGCCCGTCCAAGACCAAAGTCGGCAACCTGATTCAAAATAACACAATTACATAATTATAACTTTGAGAACGGTTGTCTGGCAACAGTTCAAGAAAAGTTCTGAATTCATTCTCACTCTCGTATGGTATTCGACAGAATAAAATGAATAAAATTTATATAAAAGTGACGTTATCGAATTGGAAATAAGCAATCTAGGTTTCAAACAAAAAGCAGCCAGCAAGCAAACATTACTGAGGATGGAATTAAAAATGTGTGTTCTATTCACGAGTGTTTATTTTTTCAGCTCTCCTGCTTTATCTGATAAGAAGAGTACAAAAAAACAGAAAAAATCATACAAGAAGTCCCTCTTAGAATAATACGTCTTTAATCAAAAAAGACTTACCTTGATTCTTCCGTCCTCCGTTATCAACAAATTTTGTGGTTTTAAATCTCTGTGCAGAACCCGACGCTGATGACAGAACAGAATCGCCTGATTTATTTGATACAAGTAACTCTTAACCAACTTTGGGTCCATAAATTTATCGGATTCTAACTTATCGATGTATTTTCTGAGATCCATGGCGAGATACTCGAATATGAGGTACAGTCTGCAAAGTAATATGCATTTCAAGATATTTCGACGAGACCGTTAGTAAATACTAACCTCGTGTCTTCCATAAGAACGTCTTCTAGGCTTACGATGTTTGGGTGTTTCAGTTCTTTTAAAAGCGAGATCTCTCTTATTGCAGTTGACGGTACACCCTCATCCTCTGCGTGCAGTCTTATTTTTTTCATGGCAACGATCTGGCCAGTTTTCTTGTGCCGGCCTTTGTACACTACTCCATAAGTTCCTTCTCCTATCTTCTCGATTTTAAAGAAGTCTTCTATCGTCGATGAAGGCATTGCGGATACTAAAAACAAGTTCACGTTTGCAAAAAAACCGCTACACCACCTAACCGCAAATATTGAACAAAAACACTCGCCATACTACCTTTCTGTATTACAACATAGAAACTTACCTTAAAACAAATTATTTAAAGGTAAATATTAACCTAACACACTAATAACTAGGAATTAACAAAGCTAACGTTTAGAAGTGGCAGTTGAGCTAGTTCAAACCGTTCAAATCAAAATGGTGAATGGATGTGCCAATTTGACAAAAACTCGTCCAATGAACGACCGCCGTTTCGGTTACGTATGTCAAAAAACTAAAGAATCAACCCTAACAACATCGATCCATACCACTGCAGAGTCCATACAATCAAGTGGCACTCGCACCGCTAGGTGGAGATGGTAGTTCAAACGGACCAAAGGTAGTTAAAGTTAAGCGTAGCTGTCAATCAGTCTTAACCTCAATATGTTGCACATTTTTCGATGTGTTGCTTGTAATTTAACAAGATATGGCCTAAATATTGTAAAAAGTAATGTTAAAAACAGTCGGATTCGTATTTTACGGAATTATCATTGTAACACAAGTGTATGTTATGCCAAACTGTTTATTTCTACTGAAAATACACACGCTTACAACGTAGTGCAGACGCTCGATTTATCAAAGGATTTGTTTAATTCAAGATTGATTAATGAAGCAGATTTTAATAGGTATCTAGATAGAGAGTGGCGAAAAGCAACAAGTGAAGAAATCGTACAAGCTTTTCAAAACATATTGGAATACTGTGTGAAGAACGAAATCCCTGTATCCGACACAAGACTTGATAAATTGGTGGACGGTGTCATGGATAATGCTGAAAAATTAACAGACCAGCAGCTAGAAACCCTTCTGAAATGCCTGCCAAAGTTTCCTCCCTGTGAAAACTATAACTCGAACAATTTTCACGATCTGTGGAGTTGCCTGGATGACATATGCACTTTCAGGATGTCTGAATGGTCCATTGATAAAATGTTATACTTTGCGGAGCTCTGGTATCACCTGCACCTTGGTAAAATAACAGATTATACCTTCGCAATGTTGGATCGTATAGAGAGAAAAGCCCAGCAGTTGGATTTAACGAAAGAACAACTAGTTAAAGTGTTTTTCTACTTCAACATATGTAGACGGCGTACCGTCTGCTTCGATTATCAATACGCAGTTGAGAGGGTCGTCCATGCAATGACAGCCGATGAATTGGCCATTGTAGCTATGGGATTCTTCAAGACGAAGACGAAAATCAAGCCATTTAAGATACTAGAAGCAATGTGCAACAAAATAATTCAAGAACATGATAAGATGCATGAAATTACTCTTGCCGCATTGTTAAAGGTATGTCCAGTTAGATTCATAGATAAGAAATTAGAAAGTCAGCTATTCAAGTCATTTTCTCTGAAGCTTAACACTGGTGACATTGTCGCACTTAAGAACCGCTCATAGATTTCACTTATTTCTGTGTGAAATCATTTTTACCTTATGTACAGGCTCCTTATTATTGAAATTACTGACTTTTGAAGCAAGGAACGACTAAATTAAAAATAAAGACAGTAAATATTTACACATACCACAGAAAAAAAGTACTTAGTGCAAAATGGAAACAGGTGTTCCAAACACACTATTCTGGGTCCTCGTCTCTTTATAATATATCTCAAAGACTTGCTAGATTTATTTAGTGGAAACTATAATATATTGTCATATGCTAAAACAATGACTTAATAAGAATCACTTATCGCTTAACAAAAACAAGACAGTGTGTTTTAACTTTTGGCAATTACTCCGATAATAATAGTGCTCATAAAAGAGGATGTAGATGGAGGGCTCAGTGCCACTTAATCTAAAATAACAAATATATTTTGGAAGCAGTTATTTACCATTATAAGGACCTTGTAGGTACTTACATGTATGATACACCAGTAAGGAGACATAAAATTATACAGCTGCCAAAAGTTAAAAAAAAGTAGCCCCAAATTTACTGCCATCAGTGTTTACAATAAGCTCCCAACAACTAAAAAACTTATTATTACATTGTGAAAACAGTTTTTAGGGTTTTAATTATCTGCTAATCTCACAATTAATAAGAAAAATTTTGTTTCAGATCATACGATACTCTAGCTTAGTCCAATCTTGGGGTCTTTTACAAGAAGTACTTAAAAGTTTGCTACCAGAAATCGACAGACTGTCAATTTTGTGTTGTATACACATAGCAATCTTAGGCACGAACCTACAAGTGTACAATAGAAATGTTTTACAAAAAATCTCGGAAAAAATGATAAAATACATGGACGACGTCGAAAATTTACGCCTCAAAGACATAGAAAGACTTATTCTCGCTCTCACGATGTTTGATTTCGATCCAGTAACGAAACCGGATATTTTTCAAATGGCGCTTAACCAACTGTACCGTCCTGAACGTCGACAAGAGCTTACTCAGTACCCCAGAGTTTTAGGAAGCGTTTTGCACTACCTCAGCATCAGAAACATCTACGCCTACGATTTGATGGATCACGTCATGAATCCCGAGTACATAAAAAATGTGTATGGGGCACAAGTAAAAACTACTCCTCGTGAGTTGTACGTTTTGGATTCGAGCATCGACATTGAATGTCCGGACTATAAAGGCAACCGTTTAAGCACCAAGGCTAGGCTGAAGGCCTGTAAATGGATGACGGAATATGTACCAGAGAGACAAAAGAAAAATATGACAGCTTCGGATAGATTATTTTTTGACACTTATGACGCTGTAGCTGAACTCTTAGGGGGTGAAACCTACCTTTCAAATCAATATATACTTCCTCATTTTCACAGGGCAGATATAATCTGCTGTTTCGATGAAAAATTGAATAAATTCGTACAGCCCAAAGGTTTTGATAAATACTCACTTAGTGATATTAAATACCCTGAAAAATGTCAAGGATTAAGGTGGATAGCAATCGTTCCTTTAGGTGTTAATAGTTGTGTACGAGTAGCACCTGAGGAATTAGGAAATATAAAGATGAAAACCAGACAGTTGAGGAAAATTGGTTACGAACCAGTTCTTGTAAGTTTCTATTATTAAAATTGAAAATTTAAGTTAATTACTTGTTTTTCAGGTCTACTGGTGTGAATTCACTAATCTCACTAAGWAGGAAAGGATAGAATATATGAGACGTAGCTTACCAAAGTTGTAGTATTAATTGCTAATATATTTTTTACTGTTGGCATCTTGCCTTTTTTCTTGACCAGTTTTAAATCAAGACCTAAAAATTTAAACAATATCCTATTGATAATATAGTAAGAAAAAATTCTTATCCTTGATAATATGGTAAAACTGCAAATTTTAACTTCATTTTGGAGTTTGTGAAAACCAGTTTTAATAAATTACAATTCACACAGCTTAAGGGGTACCTTATAAATGATAACAAAGATGTAACTTCAATATTGAACCAGGTTTGTATATATCGTCGATCTTTTTTACTTACTTTGCACGAAAGGACCAATTTTTTAATAAATTTTATATAAGCGGATCTCATTAACAGCATAATTAGTGTCACCCAGTTTGTGGAAGAGACATTTCAACTACAGTTTTGTGATGAAGGTTTATACAATTCCAAGCTTATTAAACAACTTTAATGTGATAACAAAACTTATTATTCATCCATTATCTCAAGCATAAATACATCATTTACATAACTTCACGTACAAATAAATAAAAAAACACATCCTGCATTATAAAAAAATAACGTACATCCCTTAGAAGTCAAAAAACTTAAACCTGCATAATAAAAAATAAAACAGTCTCCAAACAACTGATTAGCACGTTATTGTCGAATATCCTAAAGACAAATGAAAAAAAAGGTAACGGGGATACATTCTAACAACAGCAGCTATTTAGGCTACTATAACTTTGAGCTAGCTACCTAAATTCCCGCCAAATGATCGTTAACTCTAAAAAAATAACTTCTCTTAAGAATATATACAACAGCACAGTGATAGCGCCTTTTTTTTTGGTCGATTTTGATAACACTCCTGCTAGCTACTGTTTTGACTTTGACTCAAATATAGCCTTCATGTCCCTAATGCAGTACGTTGCTGGTGGTTTCTCCTTACTGCAATGAAAGATATTTTGTTAAGTCCTGTCATGCCAAAACCTACATTCAAGCATTCGCAAGGAAAAAGCGGGCAAAGGAATGTCCGTTTAAGCAACCCTGGGACACTCCAAAAGCCTAGAAGCCATGCAACTACTCTATATCTCAGTCAACAAGTAAACCTATCGATAACTCCTCGAGACACCCCTAAGCTAGTAAATGATGATTTACCATAAAGAATAAACCAATCAATTTTGAACTGGGCTTTCTTCCATCCCTGATGGATTACTTTGTGGAAAGTCAGGTAAGATAGGTACTATTATGCAGATCCATCATTTAAATTAAGCTACTACAAGCGTGAAATACAATAAAATTGCTTCAAATACAATTAGATGAAAAACTGATACTGCTGTTAGTGGTCCTTTTATGCAGCCTTGAATTACTCGCTACTTGGTAAAGGCTGAAAGCATGGTACAATGCAAAGCAATCATTTAAACGAAACAGGCCAAGCACGGCAGTATTAAACATGAAAGAAGGAAACCTAATGTACAAACCTGGAGTACTCCAAAAGCTACTACATGCCAGTGTCTCACTCACCGGGGACTTTTGGTCTCCAGGCTGACCCTCCTGGTCCTTTCCGCTAGGTTCTCCCTATCCCTGGACTCGTACGTATGCCTCCTACGTTCGTTCCGTAAAGATTCGTCCTCTGACCGTTTCGTCCTGAGAATCTCGTCATCTTTCTTCTTGGCGACGTCCTGCGTCCTTCTTTGGTTCAGGTGGGACTCAAACATCGCCGTCTTGGAGAGGAAACTCTCGCGGAAATCCTCAGTTTTGATCAGGTCGTCACAGACCAAACCACCGTCCTCTTTATCACATAATTCGCTATTATTTGTACTAACCGGTTCTCTGGTCCTCCTCGAAGAATGACGATGCGTTTCGTCGTCGTTCTTCACTTCCTCTTTTTTGTCGGAGTCCTTATCACTAATTTCTGTATCACTCTTCTTATCAGCCTCTTGACTCTTCCTTCTGTAACGGTGGTAGCGATTTTCTTCGCCGTCATCTTGATTAGGCCTCTCGTCTTTGCACTTGAACAGTTTCAGTCTTAATAGTAGTACATCCTTGTCCTCTTTGAACGATTCGGAGCGATACTTGTCCTGAAGGAACTTCCTCCTTTCCTCCTTGTACTTCTCTATTCGTTCCCGACGTAATTGTTCACTGGTGGCCATGTTTTCGTTGCTGTGAGCCAAATGGATCGACTCTATCTTCCCGTCGCCGCTTGGTACCGCTTTTGGTTGATTCAAAACTTTCGGGAGGGTGTTCATCTTGTTGCTGATGTCTTCGTCCATGGATTTACGTCTTTGGAGGGGTAGAAATTCGCGCTTGAACTCTTCTTCGTCTAAAGATCTGGTTTTGATTTGGTTCTTGAGATTCTTGGCTCTCAAACACGGAGGCAGAGAGTCTTTGTCGTAATTGATTTTAGGCCTCAAGGTTTCAACTTTTTTCACTTCCTTGACTTCAAAAAGATCAGTCAAGTTCCTAACGTTAACAGACGTTTCTTCCTGAACGGTATTGTCTTCTAAAGAATCCTTTAAGTCTACGTTTTCATAGACAGGTACCACATCAACGTTTTCGTATACCCCAACACCATTTTCCTCCAGCGAATCAAAGGTTTCTTCGTTTGGCGTCACCTTATCATCAACTGTATCCATTTTTACATCTTCCCCAGCCGGTGGAAGATCCAGTAAGGCGTTGATCTCATGTACCGACCTTCTGAAGTACTTCACTTGCTGGTAAACCGCGTTATCATCCATTGCTTCGGTTTCAGACGATTTCCTCTTTTCGTTCACGTTGCGCGGTTCATCCGGACTAAAATCGATAAGATCGTAATTGTGACCGTCCTCCTTTAAATCATCAGTGGAACTCAACAAACTATTTTGACTGGGATTCTTGCTACCATCCAACAAAGTCGATTTGGGGTAGCTAGGGCTCACGTTCGGACTCAACGTCGGACTTGGGGGTGTGGTGACCGAATTGCTTGCAGAAGTCTCCGTGAGACTCTGTATTACTTCACTCAATGTTAAATCGCTCTTCCTAAACGCAGTTTCGCTTATCTCCGACGAGTTTAAATCGATACTAGGATCAGAACTCAAATTCTTCTCGGAAATAGAAGAAACAGTGAAATTATCTTGTTGGGAGCGTTCCTCCAACTTGGGGTTTGGTTCAGTCACATCAAATAGAGCCTCCATGCTAACGTTCGTTCTGGTATCGACGATTTTGGGGTTGGAGTCTTCCAAGGCGCTCAGGCTTTTGGGACGTGATTCCTCCTTCTCCGGTACCACTAACCAAGAATCGATCGGCTGTGACGCTTGTTGAATTGGCAAAGACGCCACTGAAGTTGGCACTTCAGCCTTTTCCGGGTTGACCAGAACGTCTTCGTACACAGAATCGGATTTTGTCTTGGTGGGAGATTTATATGTGATGTTGATGGTGGTGAGTACGTTCTCATATTGTGGACTCGGTTTTGGTTTCGAAGGCAGCGACTGGTACCGTATTTCCGTCACCGGACTAAATTCTGGAGTCGTCGCGGTACTAGAATCGCACAACGGGCGATAAACAGGAGACTGAGGGCTTCCGAAAGCGCTGGAGCTATTCAACGCCAACAACTTTGTGTCGGTTAACGATTTGGGTATCTGTGCCTTTGGGCTACGTTCCAAATTTAAACTCTGTCGCTTGTTTTCGACTTCGGAATTACGCGGAGATTTATTCTTAGGCTGGTATGACTCGGAGTTTCTGAAGTCGGGGGTTTTTTGGGGCTCCGGTAACGTGTGAATGACTGCCGTAGTGGATATGGTGTAATTGCTTTCGGGAGTGTTGCAATCGATGTRTTGGATGTCGGAAAGTTGGTCTTCCAACCTCGTCCTCTKCCTGCACATCRATTCGGGCGATAGCACCACCCTGGGTTGCTTCTTCGGCGAAGGATTGCTAGAATTCGTGTTACTAGAGTATTCATCAGGTCTCGATCTCGTCAGTATTCTACGCTGCGCCTGAAAGATTACAACATTGGAGCCAACGCAATAAAACGCTTCGCCACGACTTACTGAGTCTCTCGGTATTCTGGGGGAACTAACCAGACTCTCATCCTCCGAGAATATCCTCATTTCCGACTCCTCCAATTCGAAATTCAACTGGATTTCGCTTAAATCCAACAGGGAACCTTCGGAGTTGTTCTGGGAGCTTTGCAATGTATCGAAGTAGGAATCGTGAGAGACAGATCTAACGATTTCAAACGAATAAGCGAAATGTATTGATGTGAAATCGCGGTACTGCTTACCTATTGTGGCCGGGAGGCTTATTTAAGGTGTGAAGCGGCCCTAATACGTCCAGCTCGTTGCTAGCGGGTTCAGAATGACCGGAAGTTAGGCTTTCGGCGGATTTGACTGATCTGAGTTTCCTTTTGATATCAGTTAGATCTGATTCGGTTATGGCCTTGTCCTTTAGAACGGTGTCCTTTAAAGGGCAAAATTTAAACATACTAGGATGTTAACTGTTCGAATATTCGGTGTAAAGGTGTAAAAATCAAACAACAACCGTAATACTTTAATCTGGTCGGAAGATTTGATAGTTTCAAGTGAGCGTCGTAAATTAATCATGGTAGATCTTATCGGTAACAACGGCGTACTTTAATTGTGACTTAAAACAACGTAGACGAATGACTTATTTGTGTGAAAAATGAAACCACTTACTGGAACTATTATACCAGGTGTTGACGCTTTGCGATTCTTCGAGATGTTACCCTGAGAGTTATTTCGAGATTTGGAGAAGAATGACCTCCAACCCAATGGAGACCTTTTGACGAGATTCCTTTTCCTATTTGCTGTTAATCAACAAGAGAGATACCGTCAATACAACGCAAACACACACAATCACAGTACTACCCCAATTCAGGTAGTATAGTTTTCCCATTGGAATAAGGTTATATGGAGGGTACTTTTGTGTAGAATCAATCTCTTCAAAAAGGGTTTACGACAGACCCGCGCCGTGACCATAAAATTACCATTTAGAGCCGCTTTAGATACGAATTTGCATAAAATTCGCGTGGACATCTTTCCTTTCTTACCTGTACAGGTACTTGTTTATCACGATTTACCCAGAATTTAAAAGAAAACGCTTAAACCTCACTAAAATGAATGGGAGCATCCAAGTTCGACTGTCACTGCAAAAATAATACCTTGTTTCTAAAATTGGGGATAGCTGAGTTTCGAAATGTCTTCGTAAACTTAATACTTTAATACACACTTTAATAACAGTAAATTTCTCGAAAACACTTGTGATAGTGATTTGGAGCCCGAGTTCTGAAGCGATGCCTGTTCACAATCTTTGGTAATGATTTATGAGCTCTGTTTTAGTATCTGCTAAAGGGACCTCAAGTGGTAAGTAATCCCTCATTATTGGAGTTAAAATCTTTCACTGAAGCCATATAACCTTAGGAAACTGGGAATACTATACTCACATTTCAGACAACCGAAGCGGTACCTACCTGGCAATTCTATCACAGTATGGTACTTCTTCGGAAGATTGTTAGGACCTCCACCAACTTCAATATAGTTGCATTCGTCCGCCCTGTTGATCATGTGTTTCGTCCTCGCTTCTTCCAATGTTATGAGCTTCGTAGGGGTTGAAATAGCCAGACTTTTCGGCCTGCACCGTTTGGGGGACAGAGTCGTCCCCGACAACAAAGAGGGGTGGTCCAAATTGGGAAGGTGATCACAAAATATCAGATCGGTATAGCAGATCAAGAATTCGGTAACAACGGCCTGAAAACGACATTATGTGGAAATGGGATCGATTACGTTTACAATGAAGCCGTCGCACAAACTATTTCGAAACCATTTATTGTACAGATCAAGATACTATCAGGGTTTCAATAATTATTATGTCGATCCTATTTTAAACCTATGAACTAAGTGTGCATTTCTACGGGAAAACACTGAAGTGGCTTTTAGAAATCTATAAGTAATATCTTCACGGGAAACCGCATCCTTTAATAAAAAAAAGTTGTAATATTCCCTTATCGCAGTACCGCTGTGAATTAAAATCCGGATATATTCAAATGAAGATAAGATCGATCTGAAAGCGCCGAATATACAAATTGACACAAAACAAATATTGACTCTTAACTGTGTAATCAAACAAACCGCAATCGTATTACATAAATGGATAATTAAAATTTGAAGGGTTCAATTTATGACGACAATAAGCAACAAGTACATGGTTTCTAAATGTACTTATCGCGATCCTAAACAGGAACTAACACGATTCTTTAGATGTACTATTAAAACAAATGACGTTAATTTTCTGCTTATTTCACAAAAAGACAACAAAAAGGTTTTGTCATCAAACATTTTGGAACATTACGGCTAGCACCAATTCACAAAATCAGTTAATCGGAATCATGCACTCCAAGTACTTTTAAGTACTTTGAAGTTCGCCGAAAAAGTTGATTCTATTATCAATGAACAAGACACAGACCCTCATGTAACTATCGAAAAATTGATATAAGAAGGTAGAGGACATTTTTTGGATCAGTTTCTGATAGTCTCAGTGCTGGCTGGTGCAAAAGACACTGAAGACGATTTAAATGAAAAACACCGAAACTCTCAATGGGCTACGGTCCATTAGAGGCAATATGATGACAGGTAAGTCTACTTCTTAATTATTTTTTATCAAAATGATTCAAAGTCGCAAAAAACGAGCCTAGCTAGTACCAGGTACTGCTTCCGAGTGGTACCGCTATAGTGTTAACATATCATTTTAGCTACTTGACTTTACGAGACTTACCTGTACACCCACCCCCTGTAAAGCGGCTACTCCACCAACTTCTAGTTCAGCACACCTCAATAAATTAGGTGCCCAAACTATAGCTACGTTCCTAGTCGTCATGCCGGTACTTGCTCCGTGTTTCGCAACCTTAGCAAGATGGCGCATCAAATATTCCAAAGTCCTGAAAATAAAGACACTACTGCATGCAAAGATTCTACTAACACACGTTTTTAGATAAAGAGCCTCATCTAAATTTGATATCGTTCTAATGGAAGTACTTCAGATAAAAGTGTGAGTGGTACAATTGAGATTTTTTTCATCGATTAAGTGCAACTCGTTAACGGTAATTTACGATGCTATATTTTTGAGTGTTGATAATTTACGTTGTGTCAGTACCTGTAGTGGGGTGGTGGTAACTTCTGTACCGCTTCTCGCATTTTTAACAGCCTCTCGTGGTCGTTTTCCGAATTTCTAGTTGCGCTACTGCAACCCTGAACTGCGTTGACGAAGCTCTGGTACAACTGATAGGTGCACAAGGGATTGGGTAGCTCTCTGAAAAATAAACACAGCAATTGACAAATACAATAGAAAACTATTACAAAGATTAATTGTACTCTTGTTTGTTCTAGGAAAATTGGCTACATTCGCTTTGGTAATATTATCTCTGACAAGCTTCTTCAACACATCAGGTAGAGTACTTAATAAACAACAAAAGCAACTGAAAACTTTAAACTGAACTTTCAACAGGCGCTGCTGAAGTATCCATATGTTCCACCGACTCTACCGCTTCAATCAAGCATTCAACGGACTGTTCAAAGTACTACAGATGTGAAAATGGTCAAGCGATACTACTGGAATGTCCCGAAGGTCTGTACTTCAATCCAGCATCAGAAATGTGCGATTGGCCGAATAACGTACGCTGCACCACTGCATCTCAAGCACTGGAAATCGATTTATACAAGAAAGATTCTAGTGATAGCGACTCATCTAGCTCTTCTGATTCATCAGATAGTTCAGACAGTTCCAGCAGTTCAGAAGGTGGTACTGGTTTAGGACAAGGCAGCAGTGAATCTGATAGCGATTCGTCTGATTCTTCTTCCAGTAGTTCAGAAAGTGGTACCGGTTTAGGACAAGGTAGCAATGAATCTGATAGCGACTCTTCTGACAGTTCCAACAGTTCAGAAGGTGGTACCGGTTTAGAACAGGGCAGTAATGAATCTGATAGCGACTCTTCTGACACTTCCAACAGTTCAGAAGGTGGTACCGGTTTAGGACAGGGCAGTAATGAATCTGACAGCGACTCTTCTGACAGTTCCAACAGTTCAGAAGGTGGTACCGGTTTAGGACAGGGCAGCAATGAATCTGATAACGACTCTTCTGACAGCTCTGACAGTTCAGAAAGTGGTGCCGGTTTAGGGCAGGGAAGCAATGAATCCGATAGCGATTCTTCCGCCAGTTCCGAAAGTTCAGAAGGTGGCACCAACTTAGGAGAAAGTAGTAATGAATCTAACAACGACGGATCTGGCCTATCAGATGAATGCCCGTTCCCCGACCCGCTAAATTATACCGTTCACTTGCCACACGAAAGTGACTGTTCCAAGTTTTATAAATGCGATAATGGAAACAAGGTACTGTTTGACTGCCCGTCCGGGTTGTATTTCAATGTCCAGCTGGAAGTGTGCGACTGGCCATCGAATGTAAACTGCAGCAATTCCGAAATTGGAACTACCGAAGCACCAGCTGAAGAGGAGGAAGAAGAAGAAGAAACTGAATTGCCAGAGTTAACAACACTAGAACCAATAATAACAACTGAGGTGCCAACCACGATAGATCCTTCTCCCCTTCAACCTCTGCCACCAGAACAATTAGATCCTGAACTACCACTCCCACCGGAAAATGAGTCTCCCGAATCACCAGCCGTGCCAGTACCACCAGAAGAGAACAGCCCAGAAGCGGAACTTCCAGAAAACGAGTCTCCTGAGTCACCAGCCGTGCCAGTACCACCAGAAGAGAATAGCCCTGAAGCAGAGCTTCCAGAAAACGAGTCTCCTGAATCACCAGCCGTGCCTGTACCACCAGAAGAGAACAGCCCTGAAGCAGAGCTTCCAGAAAACGAGTCTCCTGAATCACCAGCCGTGCCAGTACCACCAGAAGAGAACAGCCCTGAAGCAGAGCTTCCAGAAAACGAGTCTCCTGAATCACCAGCCGTGCCAGTACCACCAGAAGAGAACAGCCCDGAAGCAGAACTTCCAGAAAACGAGTCTCCTGAATCACCAGCCGTGCCTGTACCACCAGAAGAGAACAGCCCTGAAGCAGAGCTTCCAGAAAACGAGTCTCCTGAATCACCAGCAGTGCCTGTACCACCAGAAGAGAACAGCCCTGAAGCAGAGCTTCCAGAAAACGAGTCTCCTGAATCACCAGCCGTGCCTGTACCACCAGAAGAGAACAATCCTGAAGCAGAGCTTCCAGAAAACGAGTCTCCTGAATCACCAGCCGTGCCAGTACCACCAGAAGAGAACAGCCCGGAAGCAGAACTTCCAGAAAACGAGTCTCCTGAATCACCAGCCGTGCCTGTACCACCAGAAGAGAACAGCCCTGAAGCAGAGCTTCCAGAAAACGAGTCTCCTGAATCACCAGCAGTGCCTGTACCACCARAAGAGAACAGCCCKGAAGCCGAGCTTCCAGAAAACGAGTCTCCTGAATCACCAGCCGTGCCTGTACCACCAGAAGAGAACAGCCCTGAAGCAGAACTTCCAGAAAACGAGTCTCCTGAGTCACCAGCCGTGCCAGTACCACCAGAAGAGAACAGCCCTGAAGCAGAGCTTCCAGAAAACGAGTCTCCTGAATCACCAGCCGTACCTGTACCACCAGAAGAGAACAGCCCTGAAGCAGAGCTTCCAGAAAACGAGTCTCCTGAATCACCAGCCGTACCTGTACCACCAGAAGAGAACAGCCCTGAAGCAGAGCTTCCAGAAAACGAGTCTCCTGAGTCACCAGCCGTGCCAGTACCACCAGAAGAGAACAGCCCTGAAGCAGAGCTTCCAGAAAACGAGTCTCCTGAATCACCAGCCGTGCCAGTACCACCAGAAGAGAACAGCCCTGAAGCAGAGCTTCCAGAAAACGAGTCTCCTGAATCACCAGCCGTGCCAGTACCACCAGAAGAGAACAGCCCTGAAGCAGAGCTTCCGGAAAACGAGTCTCCTGAATCACCAGCCGTACCTGTACCACCAGAAGAGAACAGCCCTGAAGCAGAGCTTCCGGAAAACGAGTCTCCCGAATCACCAGCCGTTCCAGTACCACCAGAAGAGAACAGTCCTGAAGCAGAGCTTCCAGAAAATGAGTCTCCTGAGTCACCAGCCGTTCCACTACCACCAGAAGAGAACAGCCCTGAAGCAGAGCTTCCAGAAAACGAGTCTCCTGAGTCACCAGCCGTTCCACTACCACCAGAAGAGAACAGCCCTGAAGCAGAGCTTCCAGAAAACGAGTCTCCTGAATCACCAGCCGTACCTGTACCACCAGAAGAGAACAGCCCTGAAGCAGAGCTTCCGGAAAACGAGTCTCCCGAATCACCAGCCGTTCCAGTACCACCAGAAGAGAACAGTCCTGAAGCAGAGCTTCCAGAAAACGAGTCTCCTGAGTCACCAGCCGTTCCACTACCACCAGAAGAGAACAGCCCTGAAGCAGAGCTTCCAGAAAACGAGTCTCCTGAATCACCAGCCGTTCCTGTACCACCAGAATCAGAAAATCCAGGAGCACAGCCACCAGAAAATGAGTCTCCTGGTTCTCCAGTAGTACCAGTACCGCCAGAATCAGAAAACCCGGGAGCACAGCCACCACAAAACGAGTCYCCTGAATCGCCAGTAATACCARTACCACCAGAATCAGAAAACCCCGGAGCCCAACCACCAGAAAATGAGTCTCCTGGTTCTCCAGTGGTACCAGTACCACCAGAATCAGAACACCCAGGAGCACAGCCACCAGAAAACGAGTATCCTGGATCTCCAGCAGTACCAGTACCACCAGGAGTGCTTCCACCGCATACCGAGTTTCCTGGGTCACCAGCTATTCCGGTGCCACCAGGAAGTCATCCGGGCAGCCCAGCTGTACCACCAGAATGGATCGATCCTTCCTACCCGCAGTATCCAGAAAGTCACTGGCCAAATGTTCCGAATGTTCCATTACCACCTGGCTGGATAGCACCACCATCGCATGGAACTGATAATTACCCGTGGTTCCCCCATCTCCCCAATGCTCCTCAGTACCCTCAATATCCTAGTTACCCCAGCTACCCAAGCTACCCCAATTACCCTCAAAGTCGATGTCCTTCTGGCTGTCAGTACTCAACTTTGCTGTTTCCAGTAGAAAACGACTCAACCAAGTTTGTTAGGTGCGAATTTGGAAAGGAAGTGACAGAATCTTGTCCTAATGGTTTAGTTTTTGATACGGCACAATTGATGTGCACTTTGCCTACGATGTGCCCTTATTCTAAGTGTTCCAATCCCACCAGGTACATGCCGTATGGCGACAGCTTGGACCAGTACGTCAAATGTGAAAATGGAGAGCCAGTAGTGGCTTCGTGTTCGCCAGGGTTGGTATTTGATAGAGACATCGGTTTATGTAACGTACCAAAGACGCAAGTTGCGTATGCTCGTTATTATTAGCCATGCAAATGTAATTTAATAAGTTAAAAAATAATAAATGATTGTAATACCAAACGGTGGTGGGATTTTTTTAATTGTAAAACCTTGAATTATACAATAAAATATTTTTTATTAACTGCACTGTTATTAATTTACAACCATAAAGCTTAAATCTACGAAATAAAAATGGAAGATTTCTAAATCAATCTGAATGAGCGTATCTTTATCCTTGACGATAATATTTACTGCATGTGCGAAAATAACAGATTTACAGCTACTTCACTATGATTTACAACAAGAATAAACAAGCGATTAAGCATCCGAAGAAAAATCTATAGTCTCGAAAGGATTAAAGAGTAAATAATGCAAAAGAAATCGCAGATTATGTGAAGGTTATTTTGCCCTAATCAAGGAAAAAGCTCCTGCCAAAATGCAAGCGAATTTAAGACCGTTATTAAGATTTCAAGATTGTGTGCAAAATCAAGGTTATTTTACCCCAAAAATTACTCGTTTTGTCAAAAACAAAAACACGTTGAATGACTAACAATACTCACGGGTTAACGCAATCCAGGGAACAAAAGATTATCGATAGAATAATACCGATGGCTTATCGGGATGAAAAAATACTCTCACAATGTATAGGTATAAAAGCGAACAGTTTCAATGATCTCCTCAGTGAGTTCAGTGAACACACGTACAATGAAGGGTAAGTACCATATTTCTCATAATTACAAGAGCCCATATACAAAAAAAAAACATAAAGCGACAGTATTAGTAATAAGTCAAGAATAACTACAACCAAGTATCAGCTTAAATTACGGACTCAATTTAACATCATCGGTAGTGCTAATTTATATTCAAAAGTAGTAGTTGTTACCATCAAAATTTAAATTTCACACGATTACCTGTCATTTTTTTTAGTATACGGCCCAAAAATACCTGAACAAACATTCTTATTTGCATCGATACTGATAACGCTTCTGCATCCCGTTCTATTAATACCTGATAAGAGCATTCATAAGACGTTTATGCAAGCTTAACTCGAATAGTTTGCTAATTCCTTTTATCCGCAGGTTCTCTTATCAGCCCTTTCTTCCTGGCTTTGGCGTGTAACCTATTGCTGACGACATGTAAGTACTTAGAAAATCCTCTAGTTCTCATTGATAACAACTTATGATCTTAAAACAGATGCAAACGATACCCCCATTTACCCCATACCAACGGAATGTCCCGAGGTGGACCCAACTGATTCAACAGTCCACATAGCGCACGAGTACGATTGCACGAAATTCTACACTTGCGCGCATGGCGTACCCGTACTAACGAATTGTCCGGGAGGGTTGTATTTCAATCCCGTGCTGCAAGTTTGTGATTGGCCATGGAACGTAAACTGTACGAGTTCTGGCCCTCCTGAAAGCAGTACTGAGGGCAGCACTGAAAGCAGTACCGAGATTAATACCGGAAGTAGCACTAGCGCACCAAGCAGTACAACAGAAGAAAGCAGCAGCGAAGCCTCTAGTACGACGGAAAGTTCTTCAGAAGTTACAACGACTGAGGGTACTTCCGAAACTACTGCAGCTCCACCATCAAGCGAAACTCCTCCAGACAGAGATCCAGAGTGTCCATTTCCAGATCCTCTTAATTATACTGTACACCTGCCACACGAAACCGATTGCGATAAATTCTACAAATGCGACAATGGAAAGAAGGTACTATTCGATTGTCCTGATGGTCTGTACTTTAACCCCGAGTTGGAAGTCTGCGATTGGCCATCTAATGTAAATTGTACAAAACCTGGAAGTAGTACTAGCGCACCAGGCAGTCCAACAGAAGAAAGTACTACTGAAAGTTCTTCAGAAGTGACTACTCCGTCTGAAAGTAGTTCTGAAGCGACTGCAGCCCCACCCTCAAGCGTAGCTCCTCCAGACAGAGATCCAGAGTGTCCATTCCCAGATCCTCTTAATTATACCGTCCATTTGCCACACGAAACTGATTGCGACAAATTCTACAAATGCGATAACGGCAAGAAGGTACTATTCGACTGTCCCGACGGTTTATACTTCAATCCCGAATTAGAAGTATGTGATTGGCCCTGGAACGTTAACTGTACTAGCTCTGGAGGTAGTACTAGCACGCCAAGCAGTTCAACGGAAGAAAGCAGCAGCGACGTTTCCAGCACAACAGAAAGTTCTTCAGAAGTGACTACTCCGTCTGAGAGTAGTTCTGAAGCGACTGCAGCCCCACCCTCAAGCGTAGCTCCTCCAGACAGAGATCCAGAGTGTCCATTCCCAGATCCTCTTAATTATACCGTCCATTTGCCACACGAAACTGATTGCGACAAATTCTATAAATGCGATAACGGCAAGAAGGTACTGTTCGACTGTCCCGACGGTTTTATACTTCAATCCCGAATTAGAAGTATGTGATTGGCCCTGGAACGTTAACTGTACCAGCTCTGGAGGTAGTACTAGCGCGCCAAGCACCTCAACTGAAGAAAGCGGCAGCGACGTTTCTAGCACAACGGAAAGTGCTTCAGAAGTGACTACTCCGTCTGAGAGTAGTTCTGAAGCAACTGCAGCTCACCGTCAACCGTAGCTCCTCCAGACAGAGATTCAGAGTGTCCATTCCCAGATCCTCTTAATTATACCGTCCACTTGCCACACGAAACTGATTGCGACAAATTCTACAAATGCGATAACGGCAAGAAGGTACTATTCGATTGTCCCGACGGTTTATACTTCAATCCCGAATTAGAAGTATGTGATTGGCCCTGGAACGTTAACTGTACCAGCTCTGGAGGTAGTACTAGCGCGCCAAGTACCTCAACTGAAGAAAGCGGCAGCGACGTTTCTAGCACAACGGAAAGTGCTTCAGAAGTGACTACTCCTTCTGAGAGTAGTTCTGAAGCAACTGCAGCTCCACCGTCAAGCGTAGCTCCTCCAGACAGAGATCCAGAGTGTCCATTCCCAGATCCTCTTAATTATACCGTCCACTTGCCACACGAAACTGATTGCGACAAATTCTACAAATGCGATAACGGCAAGAAGGTACTATTTGATTGTCCAGATGGATTATACTTCAATCCAGAACTAGAAGTATGCGATTGGCCCTGGAACGTTAACTGCACTTCAGGAAGCACTTCCGCACCACCTACTAAAGAGCCAAGTGAGGAAACAACTGAAGCTCCATCTACCACAGAACCGTCAACTGAAAAACCAAGTAGCACTTCTCCAAGCGAAGAAACTACTGAAGCTGCTACTACTGTACCACCAACCGAACCCGATACTACTCTCCCAGACGAAGAAACGACGGAAGCTGCTACTACTGCACCGCCAACCGAACCAAGCGAAGAAACGACCTATGCTCCATCTACCACAGTACCACCAGCCGAGGAAACAACTGAAGCGCCCACTACTGTTCCCGATACTACTTTACCAGACGAAGAAACGACGGAAGCTGCTACTACTGCACCGCCAACCGAACCAAGCGAAGAAACGACTTATGCTCCATCTACCACAGTACCACCAGCCGAGGAAACAACTGAAGCGCCAACAACCATACCACCAACGGAAGTTCCCGATACTACTTTACCAGACGAAGAAACAACGGAAGCTGCTACTACTGCACCACCAACCGCACCAAGCGAAGAAACAACTGAACCTCCCACTACTGTACCACCCACGGAAGTACCCGATACTACTTTACCAAACGAAGGAACAACAGAAGCTGCCACTACTGCACCACCAACTGAACCAAGCGAAGAAACGACTGATGCTCCATCTACGACAATACCACCGACAGATGTACCCGAAACGACTCTACCAGACGAAGAAACCACCGAAGCACCATCTACTACCATACCACCAAGTGAAGAGACCACCGAACCACCAGCAACCACAACCGATGGTCCTGGTGATAGTACCACAGAAGAACCGACAACTGAAGACTCTGACGGTACTACGCCATCGTACACTACGACGCCAGCTTTACCGACAACTCCAGATGACGAAGACTGCGATGATGAATCAGAAGAGGAGCCTCCTAAATGTCCAAAGGAATGTCCGGACACAACGTTGTACTTCCCCCATGAGAAGAATTACCGCAAGTACTACCGATGTGAAGATGGAGATTTAGTCGAAGAAGAGTGTCCAAAAGGGTTGGCATTTGATGCTGATCACGGAGTGTGTAACATCGACGACTTGTGCCCGATCGAATGCGAGGATCCGTCAAGGTACTTACCAGTGGACGGCAACGAATTCGAGTACGTGAAATGCGAGAAAGGGGAAGAGGTTATAGCTAGGTGTCCGAGTGGTTTGGTGTTTGATCCAGCGATTTCAAATTGTAACAGAAGACGTTGGGTTTCACCATAAACTAATTGTACCGCATTTTACATAATAAAGACATGAAAGCTTACATATATTTTTTAATTAGGTACTCACCGGAAATACATCTTTAATAATGAAGCCACTGAGTGAATATCTTGTAGAATATCTTCGGTGTAGAGGTTTGGTATTCTGTCTTCATCAAAGGCGTTCCTTAACTTCTGAATATTAGATGTAACACCAGAGAGCCTGAAACAAGAATTAAAAAGGTACAACTCGGCATTGCTTACAAAACCATTAACTTACCTGTATATGCCATCCACGATCCCGTGAGTTTCTATGAACTCAGCACAACACTTCAGTACCATAGGTACGTCGTTACCCGAATTCAACAGGTGTTCTCCAAGGTCACACCCGAATACCCTCTCCTTTAATATTCCAGATTGTTTTAAACGCCTTCTGGATGGTCTGTTGAGAATGAAACTTCGAAAGAACGTGATGAGTTTGCCGTGCTTTCTGAGGACAGGCTTGATGGGACTTAAGGCTAAGGAACCGACCACTGGGGGAGGAAGGGGCATGTTTCTGGGCACCTTATCGCCGATTATATGCACGCAATGTTGCGGGAAGAAGCCCACTTGAAAACCCCTCTTTCCACGCCACCAKATAGACTCTCCGGGGCTCGCCATGTCAATGACCGAGATCATGTCGCCAACTTCCAAATTAAGCTCGTCCCTCGCTTGAGAGACGTACCTCCTCACACTATAAGCAGCAGCCACTGCTGGAGTATTGATGGATCTGCTTTCTTCACTCGGCACCAACAATCTGTGGCCTTTATTGTCCATCTGGAACCAGTTAAGGATCGGGCCGCAGTTGAGGGAGTTGTCTGCTATGGTGGAGAAGCGAGCTAAGTATCCCATTAGTAATTCCTGAAAATGACCGATTAAGCTTTTCCGGAGATGGTGATATGACACGATAGTACCTCTACATCGGCGTCTTCGAGTTGATGACTAGATAGATCAGGGAGTTGAGAGATCTTCCTATCGTAGATGCACTGGTGTAGCTGAGCGTCCAGCATCTTGAAGTTTTCATAGTTTCTTTGCACCAACCAGCACTCATCTCCGGATGTTACTTGTACCATGTAAAATTCTGCATCCTCTTCATCGTGAGCTGGAAGAAAATTCGAAACTAACCCACAAAACGAAGACTAACGCTTTCAAGTGATTGTTGACAGAACATTTATATTGTCAAAAACAAAAGAATAAGATAAAATAAAATCAAAGAGATTAATTACCGATGAAAAAAGGAACAAACAAAACAGAAGAAAATATTTAATGTTGAAGTTCTAAACAAACTTTTAGGTAATTGAATCCCTGTTTTGTATATATGCTAAAGAGTGGGAAACAGGCATTTAAAAAATTCTAAAACAAAATCGAAAATCTTTGGACGAAAGGCAACTTGGTGGTATTCTCGCTTATGTAGAAGCAGTGAAGGTCAGCAAAACACATAAATATTAAGAATCAAAAAATGATTACTCTAAGAGGGTTTTTATAACAATTTATCTTCTTTAAAAATTAACTTTAAGTTAAATCGTCTTTATTATTCATTTCAAGATAAAGCGCTTTTAATTAATACATAGCCATCGTCAGTACCAGAATGAATAAGAAAATAGCGAGGGAAATTTTACATTATTTTGACAATGTCAAAAATATAGAGACAAGCAAACAAGGCTCCAACTAAAAAGCAACCTACATTATAGCAAGACACATGTAAGATTAATTTAGATCTAATAAATAATTTAGAACTGGACAGTTCAAATTACAAACATCATTTAGAATAGAATAAGCATGATACAAATTGGCAAAACGGTTAAATTTAATTCTCTGTGAAGTTTTAAACTTTGAAAATTATTTACTATTAAAAATTTCAAAATTCCAAAAGCTTGCTTCATTGTTTCTTTTGATATAAACAATTTATTTCCTTCCATTCCTTCAAAAGACGTAACTTACTTAATCAAAATTGTTTCGTTAACAAAGTTTATGTTAAATAATTTTTTTTTGTTTTAATAACAAAAATCGGGTTTAACTGTGGGTTCTTCCCTTTGTCCATTTTTAGCTGAACTCTATGAAAGATTCACAGAGATATTTTCAAAAACACTAGTTTCTCTTTTCATGTTAAATTCAGGTACCGTTACATCGATGATTTTTGTGTCTTTTTACAGATAATTCAGATGATCTAAATAATTTTCTTACTTTTATAAATTCCGTACATGCTTCTATAAATTTTAGTTTTTAGGGCAGAAATTAATTGTAAGATTTCCTTTTTAGATTTATTAATTTTACGTAACAAATCTTCTTCCTGCTTTTTTTTTCGAAATTTTTAGAAAATCGACTTGTACAGACACTGTCTCTTTACACCTTATTAACATAATATGGCCGTTTTTCATTTACCGTCTTTTTAAAATACTTTTGTCACTAAATGCTTTCAAAAAGAACTGGGTGTTATTCTCCAAATTGCTTTCAATAATAATTTTCCAAATTATTTAATAGGAAAACTCTACTCTAAATATTTGAGAAAATTTAGATTTTCTTTCAGTACCACTTAATTTGATGAAAGTTAAGGTTTGGTTTCTTTTTAAGTTTGCTGGTCAAGTCTCAGTAATCCTGTCTAAATTATTCTCATCTCATGGATTAAATATTGCTTTTTCTGCAATGGGTCTGTTTTCCAATTCTGTCCGTAATAAAGACCAAATTTCAGTTTTAAATCATTAACCCATTTATAGTTTTTCATGCAGTGATTGCAATTCAATTTATTAATTATTAATTCAAAAATTAGACTATTCTAAATAATTTTTGTAATTTCAATTGTCCAGTTCTAAATTATTTATTCAACTAAATTTATATTTTATAAATATTTAATCTCAAAGCAAAGTAGGTAGTAGCTAGTTTTAAAAATAAAACACCTATTGTTATTTTTAGCCAGAGGGCAAGGGCAGGTTGAGGAAGCGTAAATTTTGGCAAAACATACTTAACTTTCTTGCTTTTTTCTTTGGTAAAATAACATGAAAACGAGACCCCCTTAATAATTCTTACGAAACAGGTAAATTTTATTTAGTGGACAGTCATCCTTAATTTCTGAACAGACGAGAGAGGGGTGCAATATGACATAATTTTTAAGGTCTTTTAAACACCTGTTTAAAAACGTGCAAGTAAAAAGGATTAAATTATTCAACTATTATGGGGAAATAGTAAGTAATAATTTTTAACACGAAAATTTTCCGTAAGAATAAGAGTTCAAAATGACACGATTTATCGTTTTTCTTCAAAAAATTACATTAATCCGTAGAAGTAATATCAAAGTATCAAATGTATATAGGCGTATCCCAAATGAACGACCTTGTAGGCTAATATGATATGTAAATCCGAATAGTAAGGGTATTCTTTTTTACTACTGTTAACTACCGATGACAAAAAATCTAGCCGCAGAGAAATCTATATACGAGGGGCAATTTTTATATTATCCACCTAGCTATTATGAATATTATTCATGGATAATATTATGTTGAAAATTAAGATATTACTCTTCTCCCAACTATTTTCCTTCATAGCTAAGTAAATAATAAAAGTCCCCCCCTCGCAATTAAGAAGATGATACGTACTGTGTTGCGAATGCAAGGACTGATCCATACTCGTCTGTAGGGCAACCGTCAGCTGGGGCAGTTGTACCCTCTCGTAATGGAAGTGGGCACATTCCTCCAGCTTGGGGAATCTGCATGGTTCTGCCCCCACAGCTGGGGTGGGCACCCCTGCCGCTGCTTCTGAGATCTGCATGTCATACACCTCACTGCATAGCGCCTGGAATACAAAGAAAAACGTCGTTGTTTTACTCAGAACTAGATCAAAGATGGTAGCAGAAGCGTTAAAGTCAAAGAAGCTGTTAAATAGATGCCATCATCATCAACGTCATACATGGATTCTCATCTGTCGTTTATCTTGCAAATGCCTTTCGAGTTTTAGTTAAAATAACGTTCAATATGAAACGATCGTGGTTTATCGACCTTTTGGAGTAACAAATACACGAATTACTGGCTATATTACTTCATTACAGTACTGAATCCAAAGTTCGCTGTAGAAACTAAAGTTATTAATAATATAAAAATAAATAACTAGCATTATTATAAACTATATAGCTTCTTCTTGAATGGCTTCTCTAAGGTCTTCCGCTCTTTTATAACTTTGATCTTTTTTTGTTCAAGCTATTACACATATAGGAAAAGACATTTTATGAAGTTTTATTTAATATAATGTAATAGTAACATTCTAACTTAAATCCCATTCTTTTCAAAAGGTTTTTCGAATGTGCTTCATTAAATTAATTCCTGGCAGTTTTATCAGCAATCTTCCTACTTGTCCTTCTCCATTTAAAAACAAAATCTTCCGCATTAGTGGCTTCTTCTTCAGTTTTTTTAACTTCTTTTGGCAGAGTGCAATTGGACTACACTCTGGCACATTAGATGGATTTACTTCTATTTCTGCAAAATTTATTTGTTTTTATATTAATAATTTCTTTACATTCTTTGCATAATGAGTAGAAGCTAAATCTGGCCAAAATAAAGTGGGCCCTTCGTGTTTCCTTAGAAAAGGAAGCAGGTGTTTTTTCAAACATGCTGCGATTTTTCGTACAAACTTTAAGAAAATTTTTGTTCCAATTGCAAACCATGTCTTAATTTGCTTTGAGTCTTGAAATAACGGGATATCACTTGGAAAAACGGAGTGTTTTATACAAAAATTTATTATATGCTTCATGATTGGTAACACATAAGGTACACACATATGAATCATTTTTATCTTGATTTGATCCGCGCCTGAAGCCCTAGTTTTTATAGAGGATATAATGCGCAATATGGCAGACTCATCACAGTCGTAAATTTTAAAATTTCTGTGTCAAAACTTTTTATTGCGCTTGAATAAGATTGTGCATAAGCATCGTTGTGTAACACCATCAATAAAATAACTGTTCATTTTGTTGACACTTGCAAGGTTGTTGGAAACTGAAAAAATAGTTTGTGATTTGAACTGTAAATTTGATACTTTTGTTTTTGTTTTTGAAATTAATGCTTCACAACCTCAGCATTTCCGAATCAGCTTATAACCATCCCAATTTGCAACGGTTGGCGTAATTTTACATTTTAAGAGCAATATCTCTAACATGCATCATATTTTGAAGGTGGTCTTCTTTGAAAAATTTACCTAACACGCGAATTGCTGGCTATATTACATCATTACAATTGCTGGGTCCAAAGCTCTCTGTAGAAACTAAAGTTATTAATAAATAATTAAAATAAATAACTGGCATTATTGAAAACTAGTTTCTCAAATTATTATTAATTTATTTAATTAGATCCTCGTTGATCGATTGATTGTTACTTAAAATTTGAAGCTTCTTCTCAACAGTACCCTCTTGCTTTTTTGGCTAATATTTGTAGTGAGTACACCCAGACTCCATCTCTAAACCTTTTCCTTATCATACATCTGATTTACCTCTACCTTTTCCGACTTATAATCCACTCTAATTTTTATTACTATTTTGTAATCCGACGTGGACTTTACAGCGTTGGAGAGCTTAAAAATGGTCGTATTTTTGAAGCCATAACCAATTATGACAGCTTATTTGTAAAATTGAGTAACATTATCTAATTGGGGACATCATTTTCTACATCTTTTGTATTAAGACTTGTTATGGAGAATTATAATAATATTAATTCTTGCTTAATATCTAGTAAGCCATCAAATGTTCCAAAAAGTGCATTAAATTAGTATAAATACAATATATCTATTCACAGTTACTCAATGCAATTGTTCAGGTGACTACATGATGGGACCTTGGCTAGTGTAAATTGCTGAGTAAATGACTACAAACGATGCTATTCGAAATATTCGTATTTTAATTCGTATTGAGTCATAATGTTGGGTAACCGACTGTTTGCCTTGACGTCTGGTAGGAGATATTGTTGACAAAACGTCTGAACGAAGGACAGGAAGTATCCAGCCTACTAAAAGAAGATCATCTCACTAAAAATACCTCAACGACGAATAATGATCAACAAAAAACTCCGCTTTTGTCTATCCCAATCGATACTCGATTCAAAAACAGCAGCCTATCGACTGCCGTTGGAACAACAAGAACGCATGCCAGCAAATTCCATGTGCCCTTTTTTATTTTGTGCACATACACATGCAGAATGTTTCTAGTACATCCAGATGTGTCGTTATCCAGTTGGCTGCCAAGCAGCGTCTGCACTTCGCGAAACAAAAAAAGACCCAGTTTCTCGTACAACGACGCAATTGTTAGAGAGAAATGTTGGCCAATCTCCCATTATCGACTTTTTCTGTTTGTTTTTTGATAAGGGAAGAACCGTTCACTGTTTGTAGAAATCGGTTATGTCATTGATATTACTCAGAAGCAGGTGCTTGCATTACTAAGCAATTTAAAATATCACAGAAGATACATTTTCAAGTAACTGTATGAAGGAAATTATTACTTAGAGGCGTTAGCTTCAAAGTTGAAATTGTATTTCTTTCCAAATATGTGGATTTCCCCTTAAAATTACTGTCTTTTATAACGTGATAGAAAGTATGTTTTTCTTAATAAAAATTGTTATCAGCATTATCAGAAGTTTAATGTTCTTATGAAACTATTTGTATGTCACTGATCCTATTAATGTCAAACAATAGTGTATTAATGAAGGAGCATAAAAATTCTGTATCGAAATAAGCAATACACATTATCTTTTATTTAAATATTGATTAATGACAATACTGGATCGATTATTTAATATTATAAGCGTTCCACAATCGAAGCTTTTACGTGAAGATGAGAATGCCACGTTGGTATTGCTAACAAATGTCATTCCAGGTGGAGATGATGATGGTATGGAACCAGCAGGATATGTCAGGTTCTGTTCGACCGATTTTTCTGAAATTGTGCATGAGAATATGGATAATTAAAATGCATTTTCTGGAATTTTCTCAACTACGTGTCAGCTCTCGTTTCCGAGATATGGGCGCAAGTTGCATTTTTTAATGGAAAAAGGGGTCCCTTTTGAAAAGGACATTTTTTCCTGATTTCAAAAATGTATCACACTTGTACAATTTATTGTTTCTGAGTTGAGAAAAGTGTGATAACAAACTTGGATGTTGCAAAAAACTTCCGTATCCGTATTCGGAAGATTGTGATCCAATTGCCAGATAAACAGTTGTTAAAAGTTTTGACTAAACCGGCGGTGTTAAAAATCAGGACGTCCAAACGTTGATACAAGCGAGGAAAGTACCTTGAATGTCCATTTATATGTGCAAGAAAATCCCAAGTGTTCCGTACAACAACGTGCTCTCACYCGCCATATTAGCAGAAGATCTGTTCAAAAAATCTTGAAAAAAAATAGAAGTTTCATCCATAAAAAATTCACTTATTACAAGAACTGAGCGAAGATGATTTCGATCGTAGGATAGAATTTAGCGAAAATGCTATAAACATAATAGATGAAGATAGAAACGTTTTAAATTGGATTATGTTTTCTGATGAAGGGAGCTTTTGCCTCAATGGTAATGTGCATAGATWTAATTGCAGATATTGGTCGGACACAAATCCATATTGGATAGAACAGGTCCACACACAACACCCTCAGAAAGTGAATGCCTGGTGTGGTATTATCGGTGAGCACATTAATGGGCTTTTTTCATCAGTGGAAATTTGAATGCGGTCAAGTATTTACAGCTCTTGCGCGAACACATTATACCAGAACTTATTCGCCTGTTCCCTAATCGTGAAAATGCTGCCCGTCCTTATGAGCAGATATGGTTTCAGCAAGATGGTGCACCGCCCCATTTTGCAGTCAACGTTCGTGGATGCGATATTTCCAGACAGATGGAATGATAGGCGACCAGCGATAGTATGCCCGGCACGTTCCCATGATCTGACGCCGCTTGATTTTTTCCTGTGGGGGAATCTGAAAAATCGTATTTATGCTGATCGGCCACATAATGCAGAAGATTTAAAAGGACGTATCAGGGCAAAAATTTAGAACTTACCACCAAATATGCTACAAAGAATATTAGAAAATTTACTCAAGGCTGCATTACTGCCAGGAAGTAAATGGGGAACATTTTGAGCATCTTCTGTAATGTAAATCTGAAAAAAATTTTCACGGAATCATGTTTTTCTTTTTCACTTTTTGGGTACCCGATTCGCAATAAATTGATCAAACTAGACGAAAATTAGCACCAGTCAAGGAAAAATAATTGTTTGCATTCTTTTCGTTCTTTGTCAGGCTCAATTAATTTATTTACACTTTTCTCAAATTGTACAAGTGTGATACATTTTTGAAATCAGGAAAAATATCCTTTTCAATCATGTGCCCCTTCCTATTTAAAAAAATGCAACTTGCGCCCATATCTTAGAAACGAGATCTAACGCTATCTAACTGCCTTGATTCAGATTAAATTTATGTTGAGTTAACAATAAATTATATCTTATCGTTGATTTATGCACATTAATCTAGTATATCATCGAACCAGTGGTTTTCAAGTTATTAAGGAAAAACTGTGCTAAAATTGGCTACATACACGAATTATTTCCGCTATTTGGCCATTTTTGAACGTCGTTGCCGGGCCTACTAGTTTCAGACACAACTCCCTCCGCTAACTACATCAAATTCCGAACATGCACCGTCGTAATTTCAACATAAATCCATCTAATCGCACTTTCGAAGCCCCAATTTAATCTCGCCTCAACAGGAAGCGTTTTTCCGACATCACTATTCAGGCAAAATGGGCAGATGGGTAAATTATTATACACATCCCACACGGTTCACGTAATTTGACCGCGGCCGAATTAGAAACCGCGAATTATTATCCGGTCATCGACACACAATTCCCGATAAACAAAAAACGATCGGGTATATTTTCGGAACGCTGTTGACACTCGCTATACACGAATTCCGGGACAACCGCCAAATCGGCGATAAGAAATAACGTGCAATTTTATGATAAAATACTGATTTGGCGTAGAATACTCCGAAAATGCTGAAAAACTGAGCAACATAAACTGAGCTGGGCGATTCCTCAATTTTTTCCAAAAAGCCTACATTATTGTACTTAAAATACGATACAGTCGCCTAGAAATAAGCCATGGTTTTTAATCGTTGTGCTTTGACTAGAGAATATAAGGTAATTACGCATCAAAACTATATAAAATTGTTTCATCGATTAAAAACACTTGATAAACGCTTGTTCTTTGCTGTTAATCAATATTTAAAACGATCCGACGACATTATTAAAGGACCAGTGTTATAATCTGGAGAAACAATACACTGATTTTATACATACAACAAGACACTCAAATATTCCTATTACAAAAGTAGGTTTTTTGACAAAAAAAACTAAAAGTGATGTGTATATTGTAATTTAGTTATTTTGTTAATATTAACTGTGTTCCTAGTTCTTAAATACTCTAAGTACATTTTACGTATGTAGTTTGAATAGTTTCTCACCGTCATTAAAGCACTGTTCAAATTGTAAAATTAATGAAATGATTAAGATTTGATTTACTACGACGTAAATGATAGAAATCTTAATGATTGGTTATGGGCAAAAAGCATGATTAAATTGAATTAAATTTAGGAAAATTTCGCCAAACTAGCCACAGAGTGGTAGGCCATTAGTTTCTGAATTAAACCTATTGGAAGTCTTGCTAAATGTCCAAGATCACCATTATGTGTCATCTAAACAACTAGCATCAGAACTGAATATTGAAAAGACGGCAGTGCTCAAAATATTACATGTAAATAAATACCATCTTTACAAAATACTGTCCACCTTCCACTTAAATAGAAAAGTACACACTCAAAACCATCGTCATGTGTTGGACGTAAACTTCCAATGAATGAGAGATTGCTATACTCAACGCAAAGAGAAAATCACCAATCATGAAGAAAGTTTAACTTATAATACGTATTTGAGATTTTTTGGGGGAAGCACTACAAATTGAAGTATTATTATAGCACTTACTTATTATAAAAATGTGGAAACAGTGGAATGGGGTTGTATGTTCCCCACCCACAAGAAGGTAAAATCAAAGCAGAGGTTGTTGGACTTCATTTCTGAAGAAGTATGCCTAGAGTCTAAGAATTGCAGGATCATGGGTGACTTCAGCATACCACAATATTATAACCAAACCAATTCATCATTTCTAAGTGTAATGTTCAACGAAAAATCGAGTAGAAGTTCTGGAGGAATTTATGACACAACGGTTTAAAAC
This sequence comes from Rhyzopertha dominica, assembly GCA_025024175.1. Classification (NCBI taxonomy): domain Eukaryota; kingdom Metazoa; phylum Arthropoda; class Insecta; order Coleoptera; family Bostrichidae; genus Rhyzopertha; species Rhyzopertha dominica. The sequence continues at coordinate 9,773,661 of QCXZ01000043.1, forward strand.
AGTGTAATTTTTTTACTAATTTTAACTCACTCATTTTTTATTTAATCATCATATCGAGTAACTTGACTGCTTTAATAGTGTACTGTGATGACCCACTGGTACCTGATCATCCATCACTAAGCATCAATACTAGTATTCCCATCAAGGCCCAAAAAGATACAAATTTTAAAAGTCTTTCTGGCACTTTAAAGTATAACTTTCGTAAAGCTGACTACATTGGCTTTATAGCCATAAAAGATTGGTCGTCGGTGGCAGAATTTGATGATGTTGATAACGCCTCCAATTTTGTTTATGAAGAGGTCCATAACAGTTTAGACATGTTTGTACTCAAATGTCCAACTCGTTGCTTAACTCACCCTTCATGGTTTACGTTAGCAATTGTAAATAAAATTAGGAATAAACGTCAAAGATGGAAGCGATCCAAAAAGTATGGCTTTGAAAGAAATCTCAATGTAATGAACTCTTTAAGAAAATCATTAAAAAATGATACCATACCAGCATACCAGAATTTTATTGATAGAGCACAGAATAGTATTAAGAGCAACCCTAAATAAAAGCCTCTGGATTTACACCAATCTAAAACTAAACACCTCGTTGGCAACATGATTTTTAGAGGTAAAAACGTACCTAACGGACAAAATATTATCGACAGCAATTTCACTGAACATTTTAGGTCAGTGATTATTGATAGCAACTCTGTAGATGGCTGTGACGACAAATCTGATAATATCTGCGATCTAGTTGAGATTCGCCGAATGTTTTGCATAATTTTACTATAAATAAGAGTGACATTTTGGATGTTGTGAAAAAATTTAAATCAAACTTTACTGCTGGTCCTGACGTCATACCTGCCTTCCTTGTTAAGGATTGTGTTACGTGTATGTGTCAACCTCTGTGCCGAATGTATAACATCATTATTCAAAAAGGCAAATTTCCCGAAGTTTGGAAGTCAACGAAAGTGATCCCAGTCTACAAATCAGGAGATCGCAATTTAATTGAAAACTATCGCCCAGTTGCTATCATATCTAACTACGCCAAAATATTGGAGATAATTTTAGCCAAAAATCTGTATAACCACATTTCTAATCAGCATTGTCTACTTAAAAAATTGAGTTCTTTTGGCTTATGTAATTGTATAGTAAGTCTATTTAGATCATTACTTTTAAGTCGTACACCGTATGTTGAATATGGTGGCTCAAAATCTAATACATACTTAACACCTAGCGGTGTCACTCAGGGCTCTAATCTAGGCCCTATATTATTCTTATTGTATTTTAATGATGCCCTTTAGCAATTTAGTTGTCCCATTTATGTTTATGCTGATGATTTGAAAATTGCTAAATGTATAGATTCGGTTGAAGATTGTCAAATTGTGCAAAGGGACTTAAACAATTTTAATTTGTGGTGTATTAAAAACAAAGCATCAATGTGGCCAAATGCAAGGCAATTGGTTTAACTAAAAAGCATAAACCAGTTGCATATCGATATACCTTTTGAACCTCTGTTTTCCAGCACTAACCAACACTTTCATTCATCTGTAAATAACATGATTAGATGTCACAATGACATATGTAAAAATTTTGATATTTTTGTTCAAAATTTAAATAATTTTGTTAAAAACTGCAAAACTCGTGTTATGACGTATAACTCCGTAACAGCAGTTGTGTATATATTTGATGTGTTTCTGTAGGTAATTTATGTTTTATAACTTTTAAAACGTTGTTTTTTTGTTTGATATTTAACTCCTACATGCCTTTCATTTTGTATCCATTTTGGACCTCGGTCTGTTGGATACAATAAATTATATTATTATTATATCTAGTTTTTTTATAGATATAGATTAAAAAGAAGGTTGCAAGCCATCTACAGATATAACGCTTCTGGACACGAACACGATACTTCTATCCGATATACTTTGTATATGAATTCTATGACTAACTTTCAGCAAAAATGATTCTATTAACTACTATATCCGAATTCCTAACGGTTCTTGAAATATCCTGGTTTGAAGATGAAGTATACATTACTAATAGGGCTTACGAAAACATGCGGTTTATTTTAATAAAAGCGTAATAACAATACAACTAATAAAGCTGCTCAATGTGACTATCGCTTAGTGCAATGCATGACAGCATATTCTGATGAGTTGCTCCCTATTATTATAAGTTTTCTCATTAAATAGGTATTTTTTACACGTCCTCACATGAAAAAGTCTAATTGAAGACTGTTCACTGAGAAAATAAGTCACATTTCTTCCATAATGGGATTGACCACACCGAACATAGTCCTTCTAATCTGAATAGGATTTGGAATCTCCACCTTTATGCTTAAAATATGTTAAAGCTAAGTAAAAATTCACGAAATCTCTATACCTCATCGATGTTTTTCAAGTCTGCGATGATCGCATCTTCACTGTTCTATAAACCAACCTCCATTCAGACCACTAAATATCAGGTAACAAAACAAACTGAATCAATTACAGAGAGAGAGCCCTTCCCTTCCTATAAAAGTTCACGCCAAAATCTCGCCCCCTTTTATTTGTTCCCAAGTGAAGGTTTATCGACTAACTGGATCGAACACAGAAAAAAAATAAGGTGGGTCGACACGTAAAACAAGGGCGTATACGACTCAGGGGATGAAATAAATTGGATGCAGGTAGAACGTCACAGAAATTTTTGGATGGGCGTCTAAATCATTACGCACACTGACGTGTATAATGCTGAACTATGATTAGATGAATTATTTAAACACGAAGAATGCAAGAAAGTAGACAAAGAAGTTAGGAAAGAGAAAGCCAAAAGCAAAAGCATTTATAGGAAGACAAAAAGAACTTACTTTGATAAGTTTTAAAGGTTCTCAAATCTCGCATCGAGATTGAGTTCGAAAACTGATTCTTACGCTTTATTTCGAGATCGCGAATAATTTCAAGATTTCGTCGCGTCTCGCGGCAACACTATCAGCTAGAGCTTGATTTGATACAAGAGTTGTTCTATAATATGCTCTAACCCACAGTTGATATAAAAAACGTTATCCTAAATAAATACTATTGAATGAAAAAATGGGGCTATCACAAAAACCATTAGAATGACTAAAATTTCACAATCAACTGTGAGAAATATAAAAAAATGACCTAAAACCACGCGTTTCACTTCGCATTTTGCGTTTGCTGGCTTTCTAATGAAAATTGAAGCAGTGACAGACTGAACCGTGTAAAGATTACTCAAATTTCTAATGACCATGTATGGGTGTATTTTTGATATAAGTTACAGGGCGCCAAATAAAAATAGTACTTTAATGGAGAGCGTATGTACATTCTTTCAAATATTTTAAAGGAGAAAGATAACATTGACAATATTCACTTAAAACTGCAACAGTTACAACAAAGGTCTGGAATGCTTGGGCAAATTTTATGAACTTTATTTTTTATTTTCCAGTAATTTCACAAAGCTCGCAACCTTTTTGTCTGATAAGGGCAGATAAGCAAAATATAAAAAATATAAATATTCTCAGAACCGAAATAGAGTATTTGAACTATTGAAACATCCTTTTTTTACATTGTTTATTATGTTATGTACGTGAGGATTTCTTTTTTTGGCATACTTAGACATATATTTTGTAAAAAATGTTTGTGTATTTCCTTCGTCTATGATCTATTATTATTTTACATGTGCAAAAAGTAGTAAAGAGGGAGTCTGTAAAGTCTATGGAACTCAGGATGTGCAAAAAGTAATTCTTGGGGTTCTCCGTCTAAATAAGTGTGGATTAGCGTGAATAAGTCTTAATTTTGTAGGAGGTGTAATGGATGTGGGTGGATATATCTGGATATGTACACTGGATGTACACGTTTGTCCATGGATGTGTGTGGATGTGTTTGAGAAAATGGATGAGTTTGTACAATTTTGGGTGGGTGATTTCCCCTTCGGTCTTATCATTCTTCTCAGATTGATAAAATTCAAAATACGTCTTCAAATAAAGAAGAAACATAGTAAGAATAGTTATAAAAAGCATATTAACCTCTAAAACTCAAAATTTTGAAATCCTAAGAGCGGATTCTGATTCAGTGCCAAAAGTTTATGAGGGCTACTGAGTTTCTTAATTTCAGTGTCAACGGTTTCGATAATATTTAGGAAAAACCATCTTGAGGGTGACCTATTTGAAGGGGTGAATCTCCCTCAGGAAGCATTATTCGACAGATGTTTATTTGAACTTTTTTTCATAAAAAGACCTAAGGAATCATGCTTCGAATTTTTGTTGCAGGTTTAGGAAGCGTTGTTTAACAGGCGATCCAGTTCATCACCCTTTAGATGGTCTTTCTTAATTATTTTCGAAACCGTTTACGCTAAAATTATGAAAATGAGAACATAACATAATAACATAAACTTTTGACGCTGAATCAGAATCTGCGTTAAGAATTTTATTACTAGAAGAGAATAAAAAAAGCCGTATTTTTTAGTCTTTGTTGTAGAATATTACACTGTGACAATTTTTACGTAAAAAAACATTCCCTTGGATCATATCGATAACGGTAACCGTTTGCGAGGAAATTGCAAAATTCGCCTAGACTCATATTAGTTCAGCGACGTGCATCCATGTAGTAATTTGCAATTTGCTCAAAAACAGTTAGCCCTATCTATACGAACCAAGAGTACCTTTTTTACGTAAAAATAGTCAAAGTATCATATTCTGGAAGGAAATTTGTAGAAAACCATTAATACTATACAAGCAGTGTTATGTGCGCAGATAGTTTACAAGCGCCATCTTTCAATCCAAGCAACTCCAAATCAAAACAATCAACCCTACTTACATTGCAACAGAGTAGGTTCGCAAAGCCATAGCAAATGCCTCGTACTGCTGGAAGACACATGGAACTACGCGTCTATCTATAAAGACGCCAACGGTAGGCTAGCAAAAGATTTACTATGTCCTACTGATTACTAGCGATTTGTTTGCGTGCTATGCAAATTAGTTTAGAAGGAGGCCTACGCATTGTATAATTGAAGCAAACACATTGATTTAGCTGGAGTGTAAAGAGATCCGATCGAAAAGATTCCTAAATACGAAAGCTGATTCAGTATATGCAATAGACGGTGGACAATCTCCAGGCTTATCTCGTGAAACATGATTCATAAGTTGATATGAGTGTCCGTCTAAACAAACAAATAAAACGATCGTAAAGTGAGTGCAGGGAATAATGGTGGATTCGTGGAAACGCAATTTCCTATGATTTAAAAAGCGGTTTGGCGAACAGACTGACGATAATGATCCGGAAATGAAACCAAAAACCTGTCGGTCAGGTCGATGTGACCTCGATTCACCTATGACCTTTATTAGCTACTGCTTGATTTCATCGAAACAGTTTAAAAAACGAGGTGTCGCATTTAATATGACATATGAATCGATACTTTCTCCAAAAAGTTGTAATACAATATTGGTCTAAAATAAACTCTACGTTTATTTCTTAATAAATTGTGTCTGAACTTTTTTTTTCCATTTGCTATGACAACGACAACAGGAGTGATCGAAATCTCAAATCTTCAAAATTGCATAGCTCAAGTGCGGTTTAACAGAATTTAATGATTGATGGTTAGTGTTAAACAATTACTTACCATTTATTGCAACTGTTTTAATTTTAATATTTTATATTTGCTCAAATATCTCAAAAAAACAAATGCAACCCTATAGATTTTTTTGTCAAGTGTTAGAGTTCATTAAACAAGTAAGACGAATTTGAAAACCGGAGGTCAATATCTTTTTTCGTCTCTTGGTTATCGTAAAAAGGATGCGAACCCGTCCTTTGGTTCTGCTATTTTTCCCTTGAAATAAAATTAGGTTATATTTTAAAAAGTCACGTTTACTCATAATTTTTTCTCTGGTGTCTAATATAAAAAATATAATACCAAATTGTTACTGAAACTAGCTGATGGGTGGGTACTTATAAGTTTAAAATTTTATATAGAACAGATTATAAAACTGAAGTTAACTGAGAATTATTAGATGAGGAAACACCAAAAATTATCTCGAGACCCTACCTCAAGAATTTCCAAAATTACTAATGATCTCATCAAATATTCAAATTTATTAACTGTTTGAAAGTTCTTTACAAAAAGCAATATATCATCTCAAATCAGCCCTATTGAGAAATGGTTATAGCAATAAGAATATTTGGTAAATTTTTAATAAAAGTGTTCGTCCAAATCAAGTATATTTTCAGCCAGGACAAAGTAAATTAAAATTGAGTTTGCATTATGTACAAGACCGTTCGGAAAAATTAAAGAGGATTGTTATAAAGCATGATATTTTAGTTGTTGATAGTATGTATAACAATTTAGATAAAATTTAAGTTCTACTAAAGATAAAGTACATTTAGAAAGTGAAGGTGTACAAAAAGTTACTTGTTAGATTTTAATAGAGATTGTTGCTTGACATTTGGAAAGCTATTTTCTAGTTATCTTTTATAAAGTAGCTCCTGTGTATCTAGTTGTAGGTAATTCTAAATAAGTAAAAATAAACAAAAGGGAGTAAACTGAATAACCGATGGTGAGTTAAATGTTGCAAATACAAATATTTCTGATAAATCTACTAAGATTAAAGGAGACCATCCTGGATGTCACGGATACAACTTAAAAAACGTGTTTTTTTTTTAAGAATTTGGATGTGCAAAACGTGCGAATACTGGTTTTAATATCTTTAATTTGTGTACAATTTGCTAGGTAAAATAGCCTAAGAAATAGGGGCCGAAAATCCGAAATTAGATCCACTAGGACGAACAAAAACATAAATAAAATTAAAATCGTCCCGCCAAAACGCGACCTTTCCAAAACAGTTCGGTGGCCTTGCTTCAATAAAACTAGGTCGAAATAGCTGTTCCTTGCATAAATACCGAAATGAGTAGACGAATGCTTGACCACGGAAGAGAACCATCTGCTGCGAAGATAGAAACTGTCTGAAACCAGATGGTTCGCAGACATCATCGTGCTTTCAGCAGCTCAAAAATTGCATTGAAATTTCTTTAGTCATCTACAGTAAAACGTTTATTGCAAGATCGTCAGATAGTTTCAATAAATATTAAGTGGTTGGAAACCTACCAAAGGTCCCGACGAAACACTATTTTTTTTTCAGATCGTATTTATAGTGTGCGATGTTTCCTACTGGAGAACATGTGATGATGTCGACATGCTAATAGTCGTGGGTTTAAACGCTTAGGCAATAAAAAGGTCAACAGTTTTTTTATTCGAGGAATGCGATAGATGGAGGAGCTCTATTTGGAGAGGAGGTACAATTATTAAGAGGGGGGAATAACAATCGCGATTACAGTTTGTGCGATTTTCAAGCAACATTAGGAGATTTTTATAAATAGAGTTCTGATTTTAGTTTCCGGTTTGATACGTTGCTCGGTAGATTATTTATTATCAGCTTCAATTCTCTATACAAGGTGTACTAATTTTAATTCATTTTTAGATTATACGTTAAAATTTATGGTTTAAGTTTTATATATTACTTTATCCTTACATAATCGATTCTATCTCTTTTAGTTTTTAATTTAGAAAGCTAAAATTTTAGACCAACAATGCTAAAAAGCATCCAAATCCTGAATCTGGAATATTCGAAGGTTGGTGCAATTTATACAGGGCGTCGAAAAACACCGACCAACTGCTTCAAATTGAATGTTCAATAAATAATTCGCTTGTTTCATGTAAAACACCCTGGGTTTTGTAATGCTAATCGATGCGGTTTTTAATTATCTTTATTTATATTAGCATTACTTATACCCAAATTCCGCCCCTATGAAGATATTTGGACAGCATTAAAGCATTCTTTTTAAAAATAGCTATTTACGATATAAGTGTAAAAAATGCAAATTCATAGCACGCGTATGAAAATTTGAAGAACGAGCGAAGCCAGTTCTGCAGTTAATCCTTAGAAAAGAATTTTGGCATTTTCATACAATTTATAAAATGCCCACAACGAATAAAGTTAAAGTGGAACATCAAACTACCTAAAAAAAACACTGTTACTAAGGTATTTCTTTCAAAAAAACGCCAAAACGCCATCGATTTTGTTAATTTCGTATTGGATATTTAAGTCCAATAAGAGAGAGAGAGAGTACATATGATTTCAAAAATGGTGTGATGAAAAGAAGGTAAAGAACCTCAGCGAAAATGTTCTGTTAGTATATTTTCAACAAAAATCCAAAGTCCTAAAACCATCCTCGTTACTCAATGCTAGGAAAAATGTTATCGAAGAATAACGTTGATATTGGCAGGTAGAATAATCTCCTAGCTCTTTTGAAAAGACAGTCCGTAGGTTATGCAACGAAAAAATCTAAGTCTTAAGCAAATACGATAATGAACAACAGTGGGAGATCAAAGAAAAGAATTTGTGTGAGTTTACCCATTTCGTGTGCGATGCTTTAAACAACTGTCTTCAAGTGGATGCTATATACTTTTGGTGAGGGATCTGGCGTTGTACAGGGGTCAAATTTAGGACCCTTACTGTTTGTTATATTTTATTACGATGTAGTACTTAATATGAATTGTGCTTTTATTTATACTAATGACCTAAAGCCTGCAAGAAAGTCGAATTTAATAAAATAAAATTACTACAACATCAATGGATATCCCCTTGAGAGCTGTAATGAAATCTTTGATTTGGGAGTGCTTATGGATACGGCTTTGTCATTCTTTCCCCATATAACGTGGTTGACAAACACTGCCTTGAAAACTTTGGGATTTATACGTAGAAATACTAAGGATTTTGTATAAAACTGTTCTTCTACACTTTAGTAAGATCTAGGATTGAATACTGCTGTGTTGTCTGGGCTCCTTATCATCAGAATTATGTCAATATGTTGGAGAAAGTTTGCAAAACATTTAAACATTTAAAATTGTTTAATAGATAACCCAGTGAGACACTGTGAGTTGGGAGAACTCCTTACTGATGTTGGGGAAACCAGCCTTTTATCTAAAAGAAATGTTCTCTGTCTGCATTACCTTGGCCCTCTCAGATTATACAACCGTTTAGCTGGAAATAAAAATATAGAATTTTTTTGATGATTTTAGCACCAGATCTGTAAAGAGTAGGCTGGTGCTTTTTCTAGGATGTAGTTATAGGCTATATTATTTTGTAACATGGTGTATTGAGTATATGTGAACAATATTACGTGTTAATTGGATTCATGTGCATTATCTATTCTGTTCTGACCGCAATTTGTTAATAATATGTACCATTATAGACACTAGTTGTCTGTTGGAATAAACTTCTTTATTATTATTATTAAAAATTACTTGATGATGAAACCATAAAAATTGATAATGCAATTTCGTCAAGTCAAATGTTTTAGTGATAAATAAAAATTTTAATTTTGCCGTTAATCTGTCAAATTAAGTAAAAAATCTGGTTTTTCTTATATTGTCTGTGTTGGGACTATATATAGCTGTGCTGAATAGGCTTTATAAGCCGAAACAGCTGTTCACAGATTGTTTTGACGCAGGGGACATGGCATAGACATAATTTATTAATTTAGAAATAAAAAGAATACATTCAATCTCATATATGCAAAATGATGTTTACTTTTAGTTCGAGGGCGACACTAATATTTTAATCGATAAAAAATTGCGACTTTCACGTATATAAATTTTCAAAATTCCAGTACACGTAGTATCCTATAAATGGTTAATTGAAGGTCTACGTGATGCACCTTGTATACTATTAAATGACCAAATTAATATACATTCCATTGTGTAACATTCTCCATTGTACTTCCACGTTACCGCAAGGCGGTGAATACAATGCGTTACGTTAACAATGAACCTGACCTCTAATAACGAAAGTGAAACAATAATAATGCGTAAGCCTCCTTCTAGCATTCACTTTAAATCTACCGCAAAGATTCAGAAGTGGGATAAGTCAAATAATATTCTAATGTTACTCGAATCACACAAAAAAACAATACGATTGAACAAGGATCCAGAGTCCACTTAGTTACAGCAGTATATAAAAAAATATCTGTTAAGTGCTATTTTGTTTTGGTAGTGGACTAAAGTGAAAATCGTACAAGAAAAAAACAGAACTTGTTAAGCAGGCAAATTTTTGACAGTGATTGAGACTGAGATTTTTTAAAACGACGTTATACTTTGCAGTGTACGTACTGTAGAGATTTTATTAAGCTTCAGAGAGTAGAAGATTACCATTAGTTTTCGCTTAAAATCACAGGAGTGGTCAAACCCAAACCAATGATAATAGCTACAGCCAACACATTTTGAACATAATGTTTGTGGAAATCATATACGGAATGAGTTTTATATGTTTAGCAAGAGGACTCAGAAACTAGCGGACATAGAGTGAAGGTAAAAAATGAGGCTAATTTAATGCCCCTTTTGGATTTTTCAAAAAGTTCATAGCTTACTACAAAAGATGTCCGAAAATATTGAACAAAACATTAAGGGGGTGATTCTACTCGAAAAATTAATGCCACAAGTTCCTATACCATTTTTGTCAAAACCAAGCCATCAACTCTCTACTGACATGAATCCTCGCATTAATAATCGCATAATAATTGTTATTTAAAAAGGCATTAAATGTTAAAACGCCCGCTTTTGTAAAGGCACCCCATACCATTAACGTACCACTTCCAAAATTTCGTTTTGAAAAATATTCAGATTCTCTCCTCAATTCTCGCCAATAACAATTGACACCATCTGAACCATCAAGATTAATTTTTTAATCAGAAAATACAATTTGAATTTAAAAAAATAATACTCTCGAAATAAAATTGGAGGTTTAATTGTAAAGTCTTGGTTTATATTTTCCCAATTTCGATTCATGTGCGCATTATTCCTGAAAAAAAACAAATGATTCTCAGAAACTTGTACAATGAAATAATCTTAATTCATTCAAAGAACTTGGGAGGTTCAGTAAAGCTGTTGTGACTGAAAATACTCTTGAATTTGAAACTAGTTTGGAAACAAGTGAAAATGAAGAAGGAAGTGTCTTATGCAGAATACAAAGATACCGAAAATTTGTCATTGGATGAATAAAAATAATAGTGCTAGTATTATGCTTGAAAGCTATTACAGTCTAGTCTGGTAATCGCTGGTATCTGGGATGGAAATTTAAATCGAAGAAATGTAGTTCGGAAAATTACAGCAAAGAAATAAATAAAAAAAATCATTTTTTATGTTCCAGTATTTTCACAAAGCAACCTTTTTGTCTGAAAAGGGCAGATAAGCAAAATATAAAAAAATAAGAATATTCTGAGAACMGAAATAGAGTATTTTTTAGATATACATTCTTCGAAGACAAAGTTCTTTTGAACTATTKAAACATTCTTTTTCTTTACATTTTTTATTATGTTATGTACGTGTAGGATTTATTTTTTTGGCATACTAAGACATATATTTTGTAAAAAATGTTTGTGTATTWCCTTCGTCTATTATCTATTATATTTTACATGTGCAAAAAGTAGTAAAGAGGGWGCCTGTAAAGTCTATGAAACTCAGGATGTGTAAAAAGTAATTCTTGGGGTTCTCTGTCWAAATAAGTGTGGACTAGCGTGAATAAGTCTTAACTTTGTAGGAGGTGTAATGGATGTGGGTGGATATATATGGATATGGGTGGATATGGATGGATGTACACGTTTGTCCATGGATGTATGTGGATATGTTTGAGAAAATGGATGAGTTTGTACAATTTTGGGTGGGTTGATTTCCCCTCGATAGTTATGCTCCCCAGTTTAGTATAGGTGACTGTACCATGCAAGCTTTTAACACAAAAAATTATAGTCCCCATAACAAAATGCATCCAGAGGTATATACACTGCAGTAGTATTCGTGTAGGGTTCATTACTACACATAGCTAGGCCCCTGGGAACATCATTTTCTGCAACTTTTTTATTTACACAATATCGAAGTTAATTTGTAGTTATTTTTTTTCAAAATATCAAGTAAACATGAACTTTAAAAAATCCAAAGAGTGCCTTAAATTAGGCCACAAAACTGCACATCTTTCCTAATTTAACCTTATTTAATTCTCCCCTAGTTTTCAAAATACCCACCCACCCTATAGAAACACTAGGGTAACAGAAGTCTCACAAAAACTTTAAGTTAATTGAAGACATACAAATATGTACCAAACAACATTCAAAATCCTCAAAAATAGTCATATCCCACTTCTGATTTCCTCACGTCACACATCACCAAGCAATGCACCCCCCAAAACTACCCCCTACGTCGCATTCATCACCACTACGGATACTGACTTTTGCAAAGTTAACACAGAACATAATATCACAGTCGGTTCATTATCGTTCACATAATTATTTCTTGTATAGCGGAACGGGGCCGGAACACAACACACCCCTCTCGCGAAGAAGTAGGTTATGTCAGGCGATGCCGTCGACGACGCGTACAGACGGCCGACTCGACGTCTGTCGGCGTCGGAGGCCCAAAAATATCGATCTGGCCCCGAGGACGAATTCGAACGAGTTGCCTAACAGGTTGGAACTATTTCGAAAATGCGGGATACGGCGAGCAGGAATTCGCGTTAGTTTGAAGGACGGGCATGTGKGCTGGAGTGGAGGGGGGAAATTCGCGGAATTTGAGAAATTTAATTGGAAAAATCAAGTGATTTGAGAGGTTCAGTAGAGGCCTAGTTACATTTTGATTGGTCTGGAGGTAGCATCTATGATTATTAGTCTACAACTATTTTTACTTCCACAACCAACGGATAGGAAGTATTGTATCACGAAAAAAAATTCAAAATTTTTTATTTGCTCATTCGCTTTAAAATGGTCGAAAACGCAAAAAACAAAATTTGAGCAAAAAGAAATTCTTGTCTGTATGTATGGTTTTGTTTGTGGATACCGTAACTTTCGAAAGACTTAATATATGAACTTGAAATTTGGCAAACCTATAAATCTCAACTACCCAAAGCGAACTATTGTTTGTAGGGTAAGTAGGATATCGGGGTAACTACCCCTTTTGCAATTTTATTTTGTTTTAGTATGTGATTAGCAGCATAACTGGGAGTATTATTCGCTCTTATAAATTTTCGGTGCAACAAACTGTTTAGAAGATATTAGCAAAAAAGCGTCACTTAAAGAAAACTGTTTTTCCTAAATATCTCCCAATATATTTAATATATTGAAAAAATTAAAATGCCATCAGATAGAAAATAAAATTTCTCACAAAAAATGTTTCAAAATGTTGACATTTTCGAAATATTTCCAAAAACCTATTTTGGACCCTGCTCGTACGATTTTTTTTTAAATTTTGGTATTTTTGTTGTTAATTTTCGAGTTATTTGGAAAAACAGATTTTAAAATTTATATATTTTTGCTAATATCACGAGGACTGTTTGTCTTAGAAAAGAGTTGATTTGCAAAGTGACGTATCGATGGTTAAGCTTCCAGATGGTGTATTTCCAGAAATATCAAATAAAATACCTCATATATTAAAAGACCATTTAGACCATTTACTATAGGATTTGTCTGTTCGTTTTTCTTTCGTTTAAAGATTATACTGAACGTAATATTAAACTAGACGAAAGTAGTCCACTAATAAGTAAGTGTAACGGATGGATAAAATAAAATAAAACAAAAAAAATAAACATCAGAAGATCAGAACATCAGGTATACTTTTGTCAAAGTCAGCGAATTACGTAAATTTTTCACTAGATCATAAAACCTTCATTGGATTCTTTGTCTGTTTCGTCCATCATTCCGACAGATCATGTCGTTGCGTCATTTCATCCATGTTTACTGAGCTGGCGGAGTTAAACGAATTGTTTGCTCGAAAACATCTGTTTGAATCGCCTACTATTAATTTACAATGTTAATACCGGCAATTAAATTGTTCTGCGTGTGAATAGCGTAATTATGTTCGGATACGCGTGGACCGTTACGATTGCATAACGAAGTGCGTAGAAAACAGAACATTTTGTGATACTTTCACAGAACGTCCGCACAACTGACGAGTTTTTCGCGGAGTTATTTCATGTCCCAAATAATATGTCAGAATTATTCCATCTTGGGGGAAAAAGAAGCGGAAATCTTGCGCCTCGGATTACCAAATAAGGAATTTTTTAGGCCGTGAAGAACCAAAGTCTTTGGTAAACCAAGTTCAATCAAAACGGCAGTGGTTTTATTTGCCCGATAACAAATGCTCAGAGAACATTATAATTGCAACAATAACGACRCTTATACACTTGTATAATTTAATGCTTCTGCATTGAGAAAAGTGTAAATGCAATAAATGAGCCTGACAAAGAACGAAAGGAATGAAAACAATTTTCTTAAGCGCTAAATGGACAAAAAAGTCAGGTATTACCATTTAAAACCTTGACTGGTGATAATTTTCTTCTAGTTTGATCAATTTATTACGAATCGGGTACCCAAAAAATAAAAAAAATAAAAACATGATTCCGTGAAAAATGCAGCATTTTTTCAAATTTACATTACAGAATGGCAGTAATGCAGTCTTGAGTAAAAGTGTACTAATGTTCTTTGTATCATATTTGGGGGTAAGTTCTGAATTTCTGCCCTGATTCGTCCTTTTAAATCTTCTGCATTATCTGGCCGATCAGCATAAAAAGATTTTTCAGATACCCCCACAGGAAAACATCAAGCGGCGTCAAATCAGGGGAACGTGCTGGGCATTCTATCATTCCATCTGTCTGGAAATATCGCATCCACGAACGTTGACTGCAAAATGGGGCGGTGCACCATCATCTTGCTGAAACCATATATGTTCAGAAGGAAGCGCAGCATTTTCACGAGCTGTAAATACTTGACCGCATGCAAATTTCCATCGATAAAAAAATTCTCTTTCTGAGGGTGATATGTGTTCCGTCCAATGTGGATTTGTGTCCCACGAATATCTGCAATTATGTCTATTCACATTATCATTAAGGCAAAAATGCGCTTCATCAGAAAACATAATGTAATTTAAAAAGGTGGATGAATCTGATGAAACCTCTCTTTTTCAAAATTTTCTGAACAGATCTCCTGCTAATATGGTGAGTGAGAGCACACTGTTGTACGGAACACTTGGGATTCTCTTGCACATCTTAAAGGACATTCAAGGTACTTTCCTCACTCGTAGCAACCTTTGAACGTCCTGATTTTTGACGATTTTTAACACCGCCAGTTTCGTCAGAACGTTGCAATGTTTTAAACTCTGTTGATCTGGCAATTGGTTCACGATCTTCATGAATTGCATTGTAGAGTGCAACTACTTCCGAATAACATCGCCTTCTATCTCCAAAACCAGTCATCATCAATATATCGATGCGATCATGTTTATTCAACTGAGGCATTGCGGTTGCAAATAACAAAGTGAATGAAAATTATCACCAATCACGAAGACATGGAGACACCTGGAGTTATTGTTCTAACTTTGAGATAACGAATATGGTTTTTGCAAGACCCAAGTTTGTTATCACACTTTTCTCAACAACAATAAATTGTACAAGTGTGATACATTTTTGAAATCAGGAAAAATATCCTTTCCAATGATGTGACTCCCCCCTCCCAATTAGAAAAATGCAACTTGCGCCCATATCTCGGAAACGAGAGCTGACACGGAATTGAAAAAATTCCAGAAAATGCACTTTAGTTACCCATAGGCCCACGCACACTTTCAGAAAAATCGGTCGAACAGAACCTGATATATTCTGCTGTTTCCATACTTTGTAGAGACCCTGTAAACAAGAAGCCTTCTCGCGTACAATGAATTACTCGCGACGAATGTTCTTGTATAGTTAACAAAATTAAATTCGTCGTATTCGTGTCCCCTCCGTTGCTTCTAATTTCTAATCCGATTACAAAGGCGAGGGACCTTTTTTATACCGCATGTTTGAAAGTAATTAACATAAATGCTAGCTGTAGCAACGTTGTGAGATTTATAAAACAGGAAAATCAATTTTAGGATTTATTTTGAATACGCATATCCCCATATGCTGATGATCATATTGCATCTCTCAATTATTCTATAACTTATTTACAAGCTAGTTATGTCCCTTGTTATCCGGTAAGCCTAAAAGGATGACATTTAACCAATCCATCTAGCAACACTGTTTTCCTGTTCTCTGCTTGTCGACACCTACCTACGCGTTGAAAATCGTTGCATACAACAGCCAGCCATGGGATTAGTATTATTAGATTTCCTCAATTTATTTTGTGTGACTCGACGCTACTGTTTCGTCGCTAATAAGTAGACGCATTGCTTTTTAAACACCTGAAACAGTTACATCATTTTGTTCTTGTCCAAATTTAAAGCAAATCCTCCCATGCCCATGAGCTTAAACTAAACTGCCGTTGGCTTTTAAATTATCACCCAGAACTTATTTGTGATTATTTATTAATCTTAATATCATACAAATTAAGATCGTTAAAAAATCTTTGTTACATTACGATGGAATAAGCTGTTTTCAAGAAAAACCCTTTTACAATCCATGTCAATACACAAAAATGCACTCTGCACTTCTGAAAAAATTACCACGAGCTCTTCCAAATGGACGCGATTTTCAAAAATTCTTGGTCGTAGTTTCTCAACATTATGAACCCGGGTTTTATATACAAGAGATTTTAGATAGCCCCGAAAGAAAAAAATTATAGGATTTAAATCAGGCGACCTTGCAGGTCACTGTACATAACACCCCACGTCCAATCCATCTGTCAGGAACAGCTTCATTAAAGTGCTCTCTCACATCAACATTAAAATGGGTTGGTGCTCCATCTTGAAGGAGTCATATGGAATTTCTAATTTGAAGAGGTACTTCTTCCATCTTTCTTAGAAAACCTAAATAAATCTCACCATTCAATCTAGCAGGGGAAACATATGGTCCAATTAGATAGTTTTCTACAACGCCAACAACACGTTAACAGAAAACCTGTTTTGGAAACCACTTTCTACATCCAAACGAAGACTCCAATAATGTTCATTATGAGCATTAAATAAACCTTTTCGCCCAAATCCAGCTTTGTCCGTGAAAAGAATAAAATGTATGAAATTTCTGTCATCGTTGAAGCAATTGATAATAGTATTACAAAAGTTGACACGAGCCATGTAGTTAGTCTTCAAGAGATACAGCATGCATTTTTTGGTAATGATAAGGGTTCCGCTGTTGCTCTTTCAGTATTTCATGCATTGAACTCCTTGGGGAATATTCTCCTGATTTACAATTAATCTTACACTAGCATTTCGATATATTTGCAATGCAATTCAGAACGCGGATATCTTCGTTCATACTTCGAGTGGTTCGTCTACGGCCTACATCATACAGTCTAGATTCGAATGATCCAAACTGGAATACTCTTCTATGAATGGTAGGGACTGTGGTATCCTTCTAGTTGGAAAACTTGCTATATATAAACGTCTTGCTTCAAGCGAATTACCTCGAGATAAGCCATAGTAATAATGCATATCACGTAGTTCGCATTAGTATGTCTGTTATTATTGCTATTCATATTAATTTAATAAAAAATGTAAGCATAAAATGTTAACACAAATAAAAAGTTCTGGGTGATAATTTAAAAGCCATGGTAGGATTTTTCTTTAAATTTGGACAAGAAATGCACAATTATATAGGAAATATGTGTGCTAAATTTGAAGATAATCGAAAAACAAAAAATTATTTAAATAATTAATCTTCGTTACTTTTGGGACAAAAATATATAGGAACTTGTGGGCTTGAATAGTATACTTGTATACAAAATTTCGACTCCAATAATAACAATATTATAGAAAGGCAATGAAAAAACTAAGGTTATGAATCGTAAAGATGAAAACGACTACGCGAGAAATGTGACAAACAGACAATATCAGATAAAATGGATTAACGAAAGCAATAAGATCTAATTTGTTAATGTAAGAGCACACAGATTATGGAATAAATAGCGGCCATCGCTCTGTGGCAACAAACGGCCAGCAAACAAAAAAACACAGAATCAAGAACAAAAGAAGCAATTAGATTGTATAAACTAGCTAAAAATGAAATCGCAGACTAATATACAGAGCGTGTGGATAACAATTACAAATAATAAGGAGATAAGAAAATTACAGAACTAATCTGGATGAAATTTGAGGAAATATTGGTGCGCTTGATGAAAGAAATGGAAAAATTACTTAGTAGACAAAAAGAAAAATAAACACATTGGTGTAAATAAAGAAGTATGGAAACAATATCTTGCAAGGCAAATAACAGAAAATTACACAAGATAACGAGCAGAGATTAGAGGACAAAGTATTGGTAAAAGCTAAAAGGAAGGCTTGGGAAGAATTTGTAATAATGATGGAGGAAAATAACAAAGCAAACCCAATGCTATTTTATAAAGTACTAAGGAATTCCATAAATGGTAAAAATAAATTGCAGATCAGAAATAACAGGCGAGGCGAAATGGTGAAATAATAAACAAATGGAAAGAATATATCGAAGTGCTACTTAACCAGCAGGTGGAAAAATCGTAAAGAAAACAACAACGCCTGAATATTGTGCTCATACAAATAACAAACCGAAGTTTGTATTTTGGCAGAAATGGAAGTATATATATTCCGATGTGGAATTGTTGCGGTGGAATAGTAGTTTGAAAACTAGAAAATATTGAAATTCTAGTTTTTTAAATGTTTTCTTCGAAACGCCAAATTTAGTCAACTGACGGTTCCACACCATGTCCTACCATTCTACATCATCAAATTTGAAACCTCTCGTTTTACCGAAAGTGATCCACCCCGGACTTGACTAACTGATACGACATGTGACCCGTAACCCCAAAATCCAGTGTGCCACGAAGTTTTTCCATTCGGAACACGTTCTGTCGTTTTTTCCACAGACCAACCGCTATGTTTGTGAGTCTGACGTAACCACAGCAATCAATTTCGTCTGGAGGATCTGCAGTCGTATCTGCAGGGTATTATTTATTTGGGGGAACGGCCGAATCTGGGTTGAGACTTTGCGGAAATAGTTTCAAAGCTAGGAGAGTTCAAGTCGACCCGTGCATTTATAAGATTTTACACTTTTGTCGTCAATTTTATTGGGTAAATTGCGGGCAAGGGCAAACACATAACTCGTAACGTAATCAGAATTTTACGACCGGTGTGAAAGCAGCAGCCAAAGATAGCAGCCAATTTTTCCGAAGTTACACGAATGGACATAGGCGTGCGTTACATACAACGTATGTATTAATATTAAACGCGCCTGCAACGCTAATAATTAGAATCATCACATTTATTTCAACGTCGTATTTGTTACGAAGATTATAAGTGACATCCCCTTCCGATGGGACCCAGGGAGCAAAACAACCCCGAAAATATTGTAAAAATTCATATCGCGGAAATCGCGCATACGAAATTATTCAAACTTACACATTTATTTTAGAACACCATATTCTACATAGTCTATGAGTGGCATCCCCTTCCAAATGGATCCAGGGGGTAAAACAACCCCGAAAACACTGAAAAAAATTATATCACGGAAACCGCGCATAGGAAATCATTTAAACCTATAAATTTATTTTAGAACAACATATTCTACATAGTGTATGAGTGGCATCCCCTTCCGATGGGATCCAGGGGGTTAAACAACCCCGAAAACACAGAAAAAATACATATCACGGAAACCGCGCATAGGAAATCATTTAAACTTAGATATTTATTTTAGAACATCATATTCTACATAGTGTATAAGTGACATCCCCTTCCGATGGGATCCAGGGGGTTAAACAACCCCGAAAACACTGAAAAAATACATATCACGGAAACCGCGCATAGGAAATCATTTAAACTTAGAAATTTATTTTAGAACATCATATTCTACATAGTGTATAAGTGACATCCCCTTCCGATGGGATCCAGGGGGTTAAACAACCCCGAAAACACTGAAAAAATACATATCACGGAAACCGCGCATAGGAAATCATTTAAACTTAGATATTTATTTTAGAACACCATATTCTACATAGTGTATGAGTGGCATCCCCTTCCGATGGGATCCAGGGGGTTAAACAACCCCGAAAACACTGAAAAAATACATATCACGGAAACCGCGCATAGGAAATCATTTAAACTTAGATATTTATTTTAGAACATCATATTCTACATAGTGTATAAGTGACATCCCCTTCCGATGGGATCCAGGGGGTTAAACAACCCCGAAAACAATGAAAAAATACATATCACGGAAACCGCGCATAGGAAATCATTTAAACTTAGATATTTATTTTAGAACATCATATTCTACATAGTGTATGAGTGGCATCCCCTTCCGATGGGATCCAGGGGGTTAAACAACCCCGAAAACACAGAAAAAATACATATCACGGAAACCGCGCATAGGAAATCATTTAAACTTAGATAATTATTTTAGAACACCATATTCTACATAGTGTATGAGTGACATCCCCTTCCGATGGGATCCAGGGGGTTAAACAACCCCGAAAACACTGAAAAAATTCACATCACGGAAGCAGCGCATAGGAAATCATTTAAACTTATAAATTTATTTTAGAACACCATATTCTACATAGTGTATGAGTGGCATCCCCTTCCGATGGGATCCAGGGGGTTAAACAACCCCGAAAACACAGAAAAAATACATATCACGGAAACCGCGCATAGGAAATCATTTAAACTTAGATAATTATTTTAGAATACCATATTCTACATAGTGTATAAGTGACATCCCCTTCCGATGGGATCTAGGGGGTTAAACAACCCCGAAAACACTAAAAAAATTCACATCACGGAAACAGCGCATAGGAAATCATTTAAACTTATAAATTTATTTTAGAACACCATATTCTACATAGTGTATGAGTGGCATACCCTTCCGATGGGATCCAGGGGGCTAAACAACCCCGAAAGCATTGAAAAAAATCATATTCCGTGATATGTATTTTTTCAGTGTTTTCGGGGTTGTTTAACCCCCTGGATCCCATCGGAAGGGGATACCACTCATACACTATGTAGAATATGGTGTTCTAAAATAAATATCTAAGTTTAAATGATTTCCTATGCGCGGTTTCCGTGATATGTATTTTTTCAGTGTTTTCGGGGTTGTTTAACCCCCTGGATCCCATCGGAAGGGGATGTCACTTATACACTATGTAGAATATGGTGTTCTAAAATAAATATCTAAGTTTAAATGATTTCCTATGCGCGGTTTCCGTGATATGTATTTTTTCTGTGTTTTCGGGGTTGTTTAAGCCCCTGGATCCCATCGGAAGGGGATGTCACTTATACACTATGTAGAATATGGTGTTCTAAAATAATTATCTAAGTTTAAATGATTTCCTATGCGCGGTTTCCGTGATATGTATTTTTTCTGTGTTTTCGGGGTTGTTTAACCCCCTGGATCCCATCAGAAGGGGATGCCACTCATACACTATGTAGAATATGGTGTTCTAAAATAATTATCTAAGTTTAAATGATTTCCTATGCGCGGTTTCCGTGATATGTATTTTTTCTGTGTTTTCGGGGTTGTTTAACCCCCTGGATCCCATCGGAAGGGGATGCCACTCTTACACTATGTAGAATATGATGTTCTAAAATAAATATCTAAGTTTAAATGATTTCCTATGCGCGGTTTCCGTGATATGTATTTTTTCAGTGTTTTCGGGGTTGTTTAACCCCCTGGATCCCATCGGAAGGGGATGTCACTTATACACTATGTAGAATATGATGTTCTAAAATAAATATCTAAGTTTAAATGATTTCCTATGCGCGGTTTCCGTGATATGTATTTTTTCAGTGTTTTCGGGGTTGTTTAACCCCCTGGATCCCATCGGAAGGGGATGTCACTTATACACTATGTAGAATATGATGTTCTAAAATAAATTTCTAAGTTTAAATGATTTCCTATGCGCGGTTTCCGTGATGTGAATTTTTTCAGTGTTTTCGGGGTTGTTTAACCCCCTGGATCCCATCGGAAGGGGATGTCACTTATACACTATGTAGAATATGGTGTTCTAAAATAATTATCTAAGTTTAAATGATTTCCTATGCGCGGTTTCCGTGATATGTATTTTTTCTGTGTTTTCGGGGTTGTTTAACCCCCTGGATCCCATCGGAAGGGGATGCCACTCATACACTATGTAGAATATGATGTTCTAAAATAAATATCTAAGTTTAAATGATTTCCTATGCTCGGTTTCCGTGATATGTATTTTTTCAGTGTTTTCGGGGTTGTTTAAGCCCCTGGATCCCATCGGAAGGGGATGTCACTTATACACTATGTAGAATATGGTGTTCTAAAATAATTATCTAAGTTTAAATGATTTCCTATGCGCGGTTTCCGTGATATGTATTTTTTCTGTGTTTTCGGGGTTGTTTAACCCCCTGGATCCCATCGGAAGGGGATGCCACTCTTACACTATGTAGAATATGATGTTCTAAAATAAATATCTAAGTTTAAATGATTTCCTATGCGCGGTTTCCGTGATATGTATTTTTTCAGTGTTTTCGGGGTTGTTTAACCCCCTGGATCCCATCGGAAGGGGATGTCACTTATACACTATGTAGAATATGATGTTCTAAAATAAATATCTAAGTTTAAATGATTTCCTATGCGCGGTTTCCGTGATATGTATTTTTTCAGTGTTTTCGGGGTTGTTTAACCCCCTGGATCCCATCGGAAGGGGATGTCACTTATACACTATGTAGAATATGATGTTCTAAAATAAATTTCTAAGTTTAAATGATTTCCTATGCGCGGTTTCCGTGATATGTATTTTTTCAGTGTTTTCGGGGTTGTTTAACCCCCTGGATCCCATCGGAAGGGGATGTCACTTATACACTATGTAGAATATGATGTTCTAAAATAAATATCTAAGTTTAAATGATTTCCTATGCGCGGTTTCCGTGATATGTATTTTTTCAGTGTTTTCGGGGTTGTTTAACCCCCTGGATCCCATCGGAAGGGGATGTCACTTATACACTATGTAGAATATGATATTCTAAAATAAATATCTAAGTTTAAATGATTTCCTATGCGCGGTTTCCGTGATATGTATTTTTTCAGTGTTTTCGGGGTTGTTTAAGCCCCTGGATCCCATCGGAAGGGGATGTCACTTATACACTATGTAGAATATGGTGTTCTAAAATAATTATCTAAGTTTAAATGATTTCCTATGCGCGGTTTCCGTGATATGTATTTTTTCTGTGTTTTCGGGGTTGTTTAACCCCCTGGATCCCATCGGAAGGGGATGCCACTCTTACACTATGTAGAATATGATGTTCTAAAATAAATATCTAAGTTTAAATGATTTCCTATGCGCGGTTTCCGTGATATGTATTTTTTCAGTGTTTTCGGGGTTGTTTAACCCCCTGGATCCCATCGGAAGGGGATGTCACTTATACACTATGTAGAATATGATGTTCTAAAATAAATATCTAAGTTTAAATGATTTCCTATGCGCGGTTTCCGTGATATGTATTTTTTCAGTGTTTTCGGGGTTGTTTAACCCCCTGGATCCCATCGGAAGGGGATGTCACTTATACACTATGTAGAATATGATGTTCTAAAATAAATTTCTAAGTTTAAATGATTTCCTATGCGCGGTTTCCGTGATATGTATTTTTTCAGTGTTTTCGGGGTTGTTTAACCCCCTGGATCCCATCGGAAGGGGATGTCACTTATACACTATGTAGAATATGATGTTCTAAAATAAATATCTAAGTTTAAATGATTTCCTATGCGCGGTTTCCGTGATATGTATTTTTTCAGTGTTTTCGGGGTTGTTTAACCCCCTGGATCCCATCGGAAGGGGATGTCACTTATACACTATGTAGAATATGATATTCTAAAATAAATATCTAAGTTTAAATGATTTCCTATGCGCGGTTTCCGTGATATGTATTTTTTCAGTGTTTTCGGGGTTGTTTAAGCCCCTGGATCCCATCGGAAGGGGATGTCACTTATACACTATGTAGAATATGGTGTTCTAAAATAATTATCTAAGTTTAAATGATTTCCTATGCGCGGTTTCCGTGATATGTATTTTTTCTGTGTTTTCGGGGTTGTTTAACCCCCTGGATCCCATCAGAAGGGGATGCCACTCATACACTATGTAGAATATGGTGTTCTAAAATAAATATCTAAGTTTAAATGATTTCCTATGCGCGGTTTCCGTGATATGTATTTTTTCAGTGTTTTCGGGGTTGTTTAACCCCCTGGATCCCATCGGAAGGGGATGTCACTTATACACTATGTAGAATATGATGTTCTAAAATAAATTTCTAAGTTTAAATGATTTCCTATGCGCGGTTTCCGTGATATGTATTTTTTCAGTGTTTTCGGGGTTGTTTAACCCCCTGGATCCCATCGGAAGGGGATGTCACTTATACACTATGTAGAATATGATATTCTAAAATAAATATCTAAGTTTAAATGATTTCCTTGCGCGGTTTCCGTGATATGTATTTTTTCTGTGTTTTCGGGGTTGTTTAAGCCCCTGGATCCCATCGGAAGGGGATGTCACTTATACACTATGTAGAATATGGTGTTCTAAAATAATTATCTAAGTTTAAATGATTTCCTATGCGCGGTTTCCGTGATATGTATTTTTTCTGTGTTTTCGGGGTTGTTTAACCCCCTGGATCCCATCAGAAGGGGATGCCACTCATACACTATGTAGAATATGGTGTTCTAAAATAAATATCTAAGTTTAAATGATTTCCTATGCGCGGTTTCCGTGATATGTATTTTTTCAGTGTTTTCGGGGTTGTTTAACCCCCTGGATCCCATCGGAAGGGGATGTCACTTATACACTATGTAGAATATGATGTTCTAAAATAAATATCTAAGTTTAAATGATTTCCTATGCGCGGTTTCCGTGATATGTATTTTTTCTGTGTTTTCGGGGTTGTTTAACCCCCTGGATCCCATCGGAAGGGGATGCCACTCATACACTATGTAGAATATGTTGTTCTAAAATAAATTTATAGGTTTAAATGATTTCCTATGCGCGGTTTCCGTGATATAATTTTTTTCAGTGTTTTCGGGGTTGTTTTACCCCCTGGATCCATTTGGAAGGGGATGCCACTCATAGACTATGTAGAATATGGTGTTCTAAAATAAATGTGTAAGTTTGAATAATTTCGTATGCGCGATTTCCGCGATATGAATTTTTACAATATTTTCGGGGTTGTCACTTATAATCTTCGTAACAAATACGACGTTGAAATAAATGTGATGATTCTAATTATTAGCGTTGCAGGCGCGTTTAATATTAATACATACGTTGTATGTAACGCACGCCTATGTCCATTCGTGTAACTTCGGAAAAATTGGCTGCTATCTTTGGCTGCTGCTTTCACACCGGTAATTTTACGATCGTCTATTTCTGCTGTTATATACGAAATATCTCGAATTATTACCGTTGGTCCGGCCTTGCAGTAGCAAATCCGTTTGCAATCGATCTATTTCCGACAGCGATGAAATATAACGTCCGCTTTGTGCTGGTGCAAAACCCATCTGGGTGTCACCATGAGCTACATAAAATATATAGTAAAATTATGAAATGCATTGCTTGGTAGACAAACCATTGACTTCGATAATAAAGATGGCACTTTTTGATGATACAGTGATCAAGATTTCTTCATAAAATGACCAGACATCTCGTTCTAAAAAATCGTAATCATCTCCAAAATTATTTAAACTACTTCACAATATGATCGATTCGGTCGTAAAGACCGACTAGAAATATTTTGCGAATATAGTTTTGATTGTTTAAGCACTTTATTACGGCCAAATCGTAAACCTCCATAAAATTTGAACATAAATACAAATAGGAACTACCCCCCCCCCTTCCCGGACCTGGACTGACAACTCTGGAACTCTGGGCCTTACCCACATACATTTAGCTGGTTAATTAAGTATGTATTTATAAAATTGAAAATGTAGTAAGATTTATAGACAAGCGTATTTCACAATTTTTATCCAGAAAACATATATGACCTATGCAAATGATTTCGAAGCTTATCTTGGCCACGAGTCATAACACAATTTCTACTTTGTTCAGCTCTTCTAATACGTTTTCCTATAGGGATTGTTCAACTATGCATGATTCTGTGGAATACACAGAATCGGTCACATATTTGTATTTGTCGGTAACTCCAACCTTCTTCGTCACAAATTTCTAAATTCGCGTTACATTTTAACAATTAATACAAATAAACAAAAAACTTTAAAAAATATCAGTTATTTCGAGCAAAATTCCATCAGAACTAATAGTTATGAAAGTCTATTTAAGATAAGTTTTAGGAATCCAGTAGCATTATAAGCACGAATTAAAACCCGGTGTGCTGTTAAAATGCCAGTATACAAGTCTTTTGAAAATACGATTACATATTTTTCAGTTTACGTAGATGAGGCTTAATTTGGTTAAAATATTAAGTGGTGGGTTAATTTAATTATTTAAAAAATAATAGTTAAACGAAAAATGTGATAATCAAATAAACTTAAAGGCTCAGTCTAAAAAAAGATGGTAKATTCCGTACGCCATTCGTAACAAAGCATGTCTTGCACGATTTTATGCAAGTATCTAATTCTGATTTTACACAGTACTATAACGTGTACAAAATCGTCGTCGAACATTGAGCTGTAGTAGGTATGCTATCATTTTAACGATTATTTTCGATTTATGTCTCTGTCATTATTTTAGACAGAGAGCAAAAAGTACTTTTTTGAGCAAAATTAGATGTACGAGTAAAAATGGTTGGAGATAAAACGACCACCAATTTAATGATGGGACTTACAACTTGTATTTTCCCGACCAGGTTATTTCCTCATTCTGAGTTTTGATAGTTTTTTATCTTTACGAGCTTCCTATTCACTCCTAACTTAAATTTCTAGTTTGAAAGGTTGAAACTAAACTAAAAGCGCATCAGTTAAGTCATTTGTCTTTGATATGTGCGAATTCTAATTCGTCCTATTAGTAGATACTTAAGGGGATATACATTATGTGAATCACGGATCTTTATTCTTCCAAATAAAATGTATCAACGCATCTTTTGTTAAACGTGATAGAGATGCAACTGAATGCGCTAGATATCACCTAACTGAGATCATCAATAATTGAGCTTTGTATGATCAGTGTATAAAAAGAAACAAAAAGTTTGGGTCTTCACAGAAGATGTTTTAAGTCACCTAAATATTTCATTAATTACTTACGTACATAAGATGATAAAGGCACTTTTTTATTTATCTTGAATTTTTCACGGAAATTCCTGTTTCCCCCCCCCCCCTCCCCTACACCAAAAGCTGGGGTACGCCCATGCTTGCAAAATACGAAATGTACCCTCCATATAATCAGCTGGATCAAGTGACTTAATAAACAAAGTGTTTGTACAAAAACCCATGACGATCCCCCACCGTGCTGACCCGATATCACAACAGACAAAATCGTCACAACTCCAAATGTTAAGATATCGAATATGTAAACAGAGCATTCTGTTTATCAACGTTAGTCAGAGCAGTGAGCAAATATTTCCACTAAAACAATACCACTCCTTGAAAATTGGCCATCGTGTGGAGATTTTTAATATTGAAGACATCGCTTCGACGAAATGGGTTTGTGTTTCGTTAACGTGATAGAATTTGTACATGATGGGCAGCGTAAACGATTTTTAAACGAGGTACGGTGCCTAGAAAGTTGAGAAGATTAAATAAAGCAATTAAAGAAATAGCAACGACCGTCTGGCAGCCACAAAAGTAGGTTAACACCAGCAGGCAATTGCATTTGAAAGAACGGGGAAGCAATCCATAAAATGCCTAGGAAAGATCACAATTAGGGGTGAAAGGGGAGCTTAAAGACAATTTAATTGCTCATTACACACACATAAATGTTACCTGATCAGTATCACTCGCTGTACTGTACTCGCAAATTTACATCACATCTCCCAAACTCAACGTGATTTACTGGTAATACCCATGACTGCAGTAAAAAAAACGCACTTTCACCGCTGCAAATAACAAAAAAGCACCTCCTAAAAGTGAAACCGGCCGATGTAAATACCTCGACAAAAAAGCGTTATTATCTGACAGACACCGGAAGTCCAAGGGCCCGTGGAATACTAAACTCCCTATTCAGAAAAACTATCACCCAAAGACAACATCAAAGCACGTACGTCGCGTTATGTTATTCAATTAAAACAGTTGGGGACATGATAAAAAAAACCGACTGCGATAAACAGAGTGCTGCAAGTTACGCACCGCAGTTTTACTGTTAGTCAAGTCAGCCGGGCATGAAAATAATGCAATTAGTGCCCTAAGTAAAACCTAGCATCGGTAAAAGGCAACAAACGGATAAATAATGCATAAGGGACTATAAAGACGGACGGTAGCAATTTTATAGGCTTGAAAAGGCAGGGTACTATCAAAATAGGTCACCTACCTGGTCCCGGCGTCCTAACAAATTAATCCCCAGCGTTCATGCACACATTTCCACTCACGAAACCACGAAAAGCGGTCGAAAACTGCGAGATTTCAACAACAAAACGCAACTAAGCAGCCATATTGGCCTCATTTCGTCATTTGACAAAACATGACGGATCGCGACGGCGACACCCAGCGGTGGCAGCCTGAACTGTCGCGGTATTCCAGAACTACTCCTTGCGCGGTTAGAACTACTGCGAGGAACATATGAACTATAAAGCATACAGGGATGCCAAAGTGTCCAATTTAAAAGTATATTAAGAGATTTTGAATTGAATAGCTCTCTGAAGCAGTGAAATTGAGATTTTTGGCGAATTTTACATAAATTACAAGTCATCTCTTTTGATTTGTTTTGTACTGATTAACTATCTTTGTTTTCTGTAGATTTATCATGCGTGGGTGCATACATGCAAAGAAAAAACTGGCTACCGACAAATTCGTCCCACCTGCGCGAAGTGAGTTTAATATATGAAAACTTTATTATTATCTATTTCATGCTAGTATGCTCCTGTCGTTTTCTTGGTACGTTACTGCATCTGTGTTATAGTAATATGTAATCAATAAGACAAATAAAGGAATTTTCTGTGCCTGTTCACATAATTGTAGGCCTTTTTTATTTACATTTCCTTAACTGTATGGTATAATGATGATATTTGTTTTGAATATAGTCTACCAAAAAGACTAAAATAAAATCAACATTTGATCTATCCGATCAGATTGTTTAAATATCGATATTAAACAAATTATTTTTTATTACTCGCTTTGAATAAGTATATATTAAAAAAATACTTCAAATTAGCATAATATATGCTTATCTATACAATCTTTTTAAAGGAAAAGAAAGTTCCTTAGGTATATTTTCCAATGAATGAAGTTTGCTTCATTCAAATGAAATAAAAGCGTTCCACAAGTATAATCTCAATTTTAATGTAGTTATTATCAACAAAATTGAAATAGGTTTGGACTTTTTAAAACTTGAAATGGCAATTAAACCGTTTTTTGCATTTGGAGGCATTTTGTGAGTATATACTGCAGATCTAATTACATATAGAACAAGTGCTAGTTGTTATTAAGATATAACAGTATTTGTATTTCAAGTTTTCTTTGTTTGGAGCAAAGATGGCGGACTAGAGTTTTTTTATATCTAGTAAACACAAAGTGAGATGTTGGATGTAAATTAAAAATGTAGAATTTCTTAACTGTATAACTTTAATAGTGCGTTGTCAAAACTATTTCTAGTTAGTAGGTATTATAGTTCACAAGCATATTTATGTGTTGCCAGCTTCGACTAGTGTTCAAAAAGTCCCGGGGTCAAACCAAGTCCAAGTTGGCAATACTTTTCTAGTTCCTATAATTGCATGTTAATTAACCAATTAAATATCACGTATGTTCTAATGAAAAGCTTAAATATTTCAACAAAATAATTTGATGTTCAAAATCCCTAGAAAATTAAAAAAAAATCTTTTTCTTTAAGTGTACGAAAAATCTCTATAACTAAGGAATCCGTTTCTACGCGGTTAGCTGATCGCTTGAGCGCGCAGAAATATTAATTTGAATCGCCAATATATTTCCACGATTTCGGATGGACGCAAAAATTAATCCATAAAATCAGGGCGTCCTTCCAAATTCAGGATGGTTGGCAAAATTAATATAATTAGTATTACAAATACGATTAAGTATGTTGAGATATTGAAAATGCCGGCAGAACAAATTAATGTACCTATGACCCCGGATTAACCTCTAAAAATATGGTCATAATAAATTATGGATGATTTTTAATTAAAATTCACCAAATCTAGTTGTTAAAACATTTTGCTTTGAATTTAAATGAAGACGGTTAGACTTTTTTGTACAAAAAGCTAGGTAAAAAAACGTCTAAATAAGAGAAAGCTTTTAGAACAATAGGATGAATTTGTACAGTAGCTGGCAGTACAGAATACATTATACATCATTGTTAGTAATGAATTAATCCCTCAAAACATGCTGAAGAAGACACCAGTATCATCAAATTCTGGTTCAAGAGATCGGCTAAGGGATCCAGTACAAGTATTCTGTCCTAAATCTAAATTTACTCGTAAAGGTTTGAGTTACCAATTTAAGCACATCTTTACATCACTTGCAGATCAGAAGGAAATTTCTGACCGCGTGTATTAAATACAAAATTTGGCGTAACAGGCACCGGCAAGACACCTACTTTAACGGGAACTTCACAAAAACCAGGCAGAAAGCCCTACGTCATCTACACAATTTTTAATTCCTTTGACCACTTTCAAGCACCAAAGTATGTCATAAAGCCAAATCAAATGAATAGATTTGAAGTACAATCAGACACAAGACAAAAGTACAGAATACAAAAGTATGTCCCGAAGTAACACTAACCCATCAAGGAAAGAAATTGGTGAAACCAGTATTTATAAGAATGATTGTAGGGGTCAATGAAAATAATTTGTATTCGGTTTTCTTGACGTATAGGTAACAACCAGGTTTATGAATTATTTGAACACTCGAATGAAGGATTGATAATTTCTTCTAAATACCCTTTCTCAGCCTGCAGATTTGTCTCCGACAGTTTCCTCAGTAAGTTGGTGCTCGTTGATTTTGGCATTTAATGCATTTTCCTTATTCTCTATTTCTTTGTCTAAATTTAACTCTAGAGTGGGAATTTTCAGAAGTATTGTGAATTTATCTGGAACTGGTATCTTTGCAGTAGCTGGCGTGGATACACTAGTAACAGGTCTCTTTGTTCTGTATGATGTGTAATCCATACCGATTACTCCAACGTCTTGCGTAATTTCAGCAAATTTAACGACCTTCAGGTGTACAATTCTTATGTTAAAAATCGAATGGCATCTACTGGAAGCAGAGTTTAAACATGTTTTTTCCATCCGTTTATTCTTCTGGTTAGCACTAAAAACATCGAAAGCTTCGGCAGCAGATTTTAACTTCTAGTTCTACAGCACCACTGACAAAGTTGCTTCTGTTTCTTAAAATCTTTGCAGATTTACTCGAGTGTTGTTCTAATAAATTGTAAACCTGGTTGCTTTATATTTCTATATGCGTCAAGAAAACTGAATACTAGTTTATTTCATTGAATTAATTTATTACTGCACCATCATTTTTATAAATATTGGCTTCACCACATTTCCTGACATTACTTTTGCTTCGGGAAGCAACACTAACCTAAGGGAAGGAATTGGCAAAACCAGTATTTATAAACATGATGCTACAGTAATAAACGGGGTCAATGAAAAAACCAGTATTCAGTTTTCTTGACGCATATAGAAAGATATAACAATCAGGTTTACAATTTATTGGAACACTCGAGTAAATCTGCAAAGATCTGAAGAAAGGATTTCAACAGAAGCATATTTATCAGTGGCGTCGTAAAATTAAAAGTTACAATTTGCTACCGAAACTTTCGATGTTTTTAATGCTGGCCAGAAGAATAAAAGGATGGAAAAAACGTGTTTATAAGCTTCTGCTTCCAGTATAATAACACCTATTGCTAAGATACCAGCTCCAGTTGAATTCACAATGCTTCTGAAAATTCTCACTCTAGAGCTAAATTTAGTCCAAGAATTAGAGAATAAGGAAAACGCATTAAATGCCAAAATCAACACCTATGAGCACCAACTTACCAAAGAAAAACAAAAATGCAAGATCTTGGAAACCAAAGTGTCGGATCTGAAGACAAATCTGCAGGCTCAGAAAGAGGATTTAGAAGAAATTATCAAGACTCTACAATTAACCATAGATGAACAGCATAAGCACCTTCAAACAAAGGACACAAAACAGAAAATGCGACAAATTTCTCTAAAATGAAAAAAACCATACGTTCGTCATAATGTAGCTTATTCGAAACACAAACGTTATAGGTTTGTGGGGGAAGTGTGGTTAAAAGACAAGCATATCGTAATAGCAGATTAACCTTGTTTTTCAAGAATTATTTTGGAGATGAGGGTTGTATGAATGTGTGAAGCCTGTACCAATGGAAACTGTACTTCAGCCTGCGATCAAGAAAGAAAAATGTAGTTCAGTTTTATTGTTTATTATTTATATGTATGTGATATCAAGTGCTTAAATTTTTTATTATTGTATTAAAACTCTTTTAGGGGATTGTCGTGTTTTATTTCGCTAAGTATAATCTTTGAATACATACTGATATAAAAATAACACTATTTTACAGTAAACTTTTTTGAAAAAAGCGCCGCATTTTGAGATATTCACTCTTAAACAGAGGGAAAAAGAAACGGTTCTTCAAAAATAACTCTTACATAATAGATCAATTTTCGTTAAAATGATGAGCACATTTTTTAATAAATGTTTTGAGGGGGGGAGGCCAACCTCCACATTATAACCCTAAACTTTAAAACAGGTAAGTATTTTTTAACAGTTAACAATGTTTGAAAGTCAAAATAACAAGATTTACTATAAAATAGACATGGTTTTATGAAATTCATTCGCTTTATTCCTAAGTTTGTAAATACCATGCTAATTTTCTTAAAACCCGTATATTTTGGGGACCACTATATGATTGAAGTTAAGTATAATATGAGTTATTACTATGAAAATCACTAAAAAAGAATCAGTATTTTTTTATACAATTAATCTGACCAAATTTCGGGATTTCCTGAGAACTACCCAACCGAAGTATTTTTAAATCTTTTTGAAAAAGTTATTAATTTTTTAGCGTCACACCGCTATGAAAATATGTTCTGAAAATCCTTGGTAATCCTGCAATATCATCACTAATTCACGACATACCATCAGAAACTGTGGGTCTCAAGCAAAGATCGGACAACAGATACCTCCTACAAAGCTCGGCCGGGGCTTTGCTTCCATGAAGCGTAGAAAGAGTTGCCTATCTTTAGGATAAGATCTAAAGCACACAATTTAAAATTAAATTAAGAGATTTCGAATTGAATAGCTCTTGGGATGAGTGAAATTGAGATTTTGGGCGAATTTTACAAAAATTACAAGTCATTTATCTAGATTTGTTTTGTACTGATTACTGAACTAAGTACTATCTTTGTTTTCTGCATATTTATCATGCGTAATCAGTAGATTCACTATTTTCACACGACACTTCACTTAGTACATGGAGATATAAAAGGTTTGCGAGAACGCTTTTGGGTTTTACTCGTTCGTGGTTTGCAGGGAATCATGGAAGCTATTCGGTTTTCTGCCAAAGAGAAAAAACTGACCTTAGAGAAGGTTCCCATTCCGAAATTAGTGAATCCTTACGATGTTCTGATAAAAGTTGCTTATTCCGGGATTTGCGGTACAGATTTACACATTATCCAGGTAGGAACATTTATTCAAAATTCTAAATGTTATCAATTCAAGGAGAAGCTGTTTGATATTTAATTTGCAACTTAAATAATTGGCTAGCGAGATTTTTAATAATTGTTTATTGAATAGTCAGAAAGTCAATATAGAAACTCGCAAGTTAAGTTATAATAGTATTTTTAGAATATTAGATGTACAAGTAATGAAAGGAGACTTACATTAAGCATCTCAACTAATTATTAGGTAACTATAAGAAACCAAGAAACCTTTTAGATCTACCAAAAACAGTGTCATGTATAAATTTTAATAAAAGTGGACCAAGTTTTGAGCCTCTAACGAGACAAAGCACATTCTAGATCATATTTGTAGAAAGTCTTTTTTCTAGCGTTTAAGAATGCATAGTCAAAATTTTTGTCAGCATAACTCGCATTTTGCGTACTCAAGGACGACGCTATCTTAACCTTTGATACAGATATAGAGTGTGTACTTGAACTTTTATCTAATTATGTAAGCCAACAACAACAGAATAACCTGGCATTATACTCGTGAAACTTTACAGGGTGAATTTCCATGCAACCCCAACGAACCATTCTCCTTAGGCCACGAATTTTCGGGGACAGTAGTAGAAGTAGCTCCCGCTGTTAAGGCTTTTAAAAAGGGCGACAGAGTTTCAGTGGACCCCAACAGGTAAAAAAATTGACTTTTCCAAAACGTTTTCGTATAATTTTTCACGACTAGCGGTTGCAACGTCTGCAAGTTTTGCCATTTGGGGACACCTCATTTTTGCAAGACTGGAGGAATCAACAACACGATTGGAATATACAGGAACGGTGGTTGGGCTGAGTATGTGGTAGCACCGGACTATCAAGTGCATAAGCTTCCCGATAAGATCACTTTTGAACAAGGTAGTGTACCTCTTTTAGATCTATCTCGCTTAAGACTCCTGCGCTTTTTTGCTTCCAGTTGCCCTAACTGAGCCGATATCTTGTCTTACTCATGGGTACGACATAGTACAACCACTAACTGTTGGGAAAAAGATTCTTATCACAGGGGCTGGTATCATAGGAAACCTGTGGGCCGCAACCTTGCACCATCAAGGTCACAGGGATGTTACTATATCAGAACCGAATACTGGAAGACTAAAGCTGCTTGAGAAATTGGGTAAGTACCAAATTCCAGGTTCTGGTGATTCACAGTATAAATTAGCGCGTTAACAGAATTTTTATAAATCCTCATTTAATAGATCATTCTTCAAGCAGGGACAATCACTTCCAGTAACACGGAGTCCATTTGTACACTTAGTTGAAATAATATTTTTATACTCAAGAAGGAATTAAAGCTGATGATACTTGA
The DNA here is from genome assembly GCA_025024175.1 of Rhyzopertha dominica. NCBI lineage: Eukaryota > Metazoa > Arthropoda > Insecta > Coleoptera > Bostrichidae > Rhyzopertha > Rhyzopertha dominica. The sequence goes on from QCXZ01000043.1 coordinate 9,808,728, forward strand.
TTATTAATCAAATGTAATCAATGTAATCAAATGCTTTGAAGCAAGGAGGATAATATCCTTGGGTTAAGTAAAACATAAATTTGGGTAGCTTCCTCTGGACAGATTCGAGCTGAATAATTAAAATTGCATATTCCAACTTTAGAACGAACAAGGGAAAAATATAATGTTTGCAAGGTACCCGTCTGAACTCTGTACAGTTTCTATATATAAATCCATAGGATTTGTAAGAAGCATTGATAGTGTTCAGTATGTGACTGCAAAAGGGCTCCAGAAGTAGAAAAGAAAGGAATAGTAATGTAGTTCGCTAACATTATAATGTTAGATTGGTATCGTAAAAATACAAATGCTTATTTTTATTCACTATTTGTCAGGCCTATTTATAAAAATTAAAATAAACCTAATAAAAGAAATGAAAAACAATTATAAAAATATGTCGTCCAAATTTTATAAAACAAAATATTGATAAACCATATATAAATTATTAATAGAGAATTATTATCCTTGAAATATGTTAACTAAATTATTGTATATTCAAATGCATGTCTATGCTGTGCTGTCTACACCTCAACCAACTGCAGATAGTATTATTTCGCTGTCATTACAGCTCATCAGTGCAGTATAGGTCTAGTGTAGTTCTTCTGATAATAACATTCATAATTTAACAAATAGAAATTCTAATTTAAATTCAATAAATAATATTAAATATGTAGTTATTCCTAATATTGTTGGCTTAACTAATAAAATTATAAATGCTTTAAAAGCTAAACATACTAAAATTAATGTTAAAAATGTAAAAACTGTTGGCAAATTTTACACAAAATTAAAAACTAAAACTCCTATACCACTATGTTCAAATGTAATCTGTAAACTAAATTGTAAAAACTGCTCTAAAACATACGTGGGTCAAACTTTTCAATGGCTAAAATCAGAAGTTTTTTTACATAAAAATGGTCTAGCAAGATGTGCTTTAGCAAATCATGCTTTTAATTTTTCGCATAGCATTGACTTTGATCAAGGGTGTAAGCGAGGTTGTAATTTAAAGAAATTAAGAAAGCAGTTAGCTAATCTCAAAGATAAAAGACCTTATTTGATTATTGATAACTTACAAAAACATCTGAATGTCAAATGAAGTTACTTTTGCTTGACATGGTGTTACATATTTTTGTATACGTGCGGTAGGTAAGCAAGGGTGGCTGGGTTAGTTACAGTTGATGACCATATGTTTTTTTTTGTTAAAGAAGTAAAGTGTATCCAAGCGGACGTGCCCTGCTGTGAAGGGACACTTATAATTGCTCAAGTGCGTAACGAAAGTTGAAGGAATGACAGTGGAACTAAAATTTATGTGTATGGCGTGATTTTGTAAGCTTGAATGCTATTGGAGGGATGACTGAAAAACGWTAYTGGAAGTTTGAATGTAATTGGTTGGATGAAATGGAGTGGGTYGTTAATTAAGTAGGATTAGATTTTAGAAGAYGAAAATCGAGAGAACGTTGTTAGAATCAATAGAAAAAGGTTGTTTTGTAATTCTTGTGGACCTTTGTACATAACTTGTAATATACAATACTTGGTTACGCCCGTGTGTTATTGGAATCATCCTGACAATTGTTAGATTATAACACACTATGTTCAAATGTAATCTGCTCTAAAACATACGTGGGTCAAACTTCTCAATGGTTAAAATCAGGAGTTTCTTCACATAAAAATGGTCTAACAAGCGTAGGTTGTAATTTAAAGAAATTAAAAAAACAGTTAGCTAGTCTCAAAGATAAAAGACGTTATTTGATTACTGATATCTTAGAAAAACATCTGAATGTCAAATGAAGTTACTTTTGCTTAACATAGCAACAATATGTTAGATTTGTAGGTCTCTAGGATAACAGAGTGATACAAAAATAACGCTTGAGGCAGATCCCGAAAAGATAACAGATAGTTACGTGGCCACTTAAAATTAAACAAAACAATCTGTTGTTTAACCTTATAACAGAGCAAACAAAAAATTATCAATAGTTGCTGAGCAATGTAGTCCTTCAAACTGAGCTCATTATACTAAACATGGATTAGACGTGCAGTAAATCCTTGTCAAAATAAACAATTCAATAAATGCATGAAAATTAAAGCTTTATTAGCAAATGTAACGAGCTCGCTTGTAATCTCTGATTTGCAAATTGCGTCAATAAACAACAAACTAATACAGCTATTCACGCCGCAAACAATACACCAATAAATCTCCTACAAACATGTTTTCAACCATTATATAACTTATTTAGATAACGCATATCTCGATTATGACATCAAAACAATTTTTGCGATAAACGCTATCGACACCGTCAGAGGGGATTAAATAATTCTTTCACCACAGAAACAGGATTCGACCTTATAACCCCGGATGTGCTGAAGCAACGTCAACAAAAGGATCCTAACTATCTTTTTGACCTGGTGGTCGAATGCAGTGGATTTGCTCCGGCTACGGAACACGCTTTCTCTTTACTGAACTATGGAGGGACGCTTTGCATCTTTGGAGTGTCGCCACCACACTCAAAAATAAGGTAACTACAGCGGAAGAACGTTGAAAATTATACTTATTCATCGATTTGATTTATCTTTCAGCATTGCTCCCTTCGAAGTGTACTGGAAGGAAGCAAAGATTGTTGGTGTAAACATCAATCCTCACAGCTTCCCGAAGTCCATAGGGCTTATCGAGGCTTTTGGAGACAAGTAAGCCTTCTTCCTAAGTATTTCTGTAGTTGTTTCTAAACAAATGTTTGGTTTTCAGGTATTTACAGTATGAGAAATTAGGTATTAAGACCTTCCCATTGAAGGACTACCAGGTTGCAATCGACCATCTCAAGAAGGGCACTATTTCCAAAGCTGTTTTCAAACTAGATTAAAATCCCTTTCTTTTAAATGAAATAAAGTTCTGCTGAAACAAGAATGTGTGTCAATGACATCCTGAATACACCTACAGAAAAGAAATCTGTGAAAGATAAAGAAGAAATAAAATAAAGGCTTTTACAGCTGGTAAAAGTGTTGTAGTTCTGGCAATCCTTTTATTCGATATTATAATATGTTTATGTTGTCATGGTCTGTCAGTCAGTTAATGTACTAATGATTACATAGAGTTCTAGTAGAGTACTGCTTACAATCCGTCTACCTGCAATAGCCCCGTCTTTCAAGAGTATTTTGAAAGTATTCCAATGACAGTTGTTGCAGCATTTATTTTACTCGGTCTTTTTTCAACAAATATGTATACAGGGTGATTTTTTGAAAACTTCACACCTTAAATAACTTTAAATATAGCAAAAATTTAAAAATTTGCAAAAACAGGTAACCTTTTGTTTGCAGGGAGACAACTTTTGAGATAAGTTTTTAATGGATAGCGCTTACTCTCTGAGCAGGGTAGACACCCCTTTAAAAATTTTAAATGGAACTATCCATCTTGTGATACATCATTTGAAAGCTTATTTCACAAAGAGTCTGGCCATGTAATTAGTTTTACCACGTTTAACTTATTGACGGGGTAATAGATTAATAGTGCCTACGAAACAGGTTGCTTATTAAATTGAATATTTTGGACTCTTTTCAACAAAATGTATTTTATTTTAGAGCGGAAATAAAATTTGTCCTTACGAGAACCCAAAATTTAAACAAACAACTTGTAAAAAATATGACACTTAAAGAAAACTCCCAGAATACTGAAAATTTTCTTTTAACATTATTATTAACATTAAAGAATTTATCATGTAATTTTTTAGAAAGTCCATGTCCACGAAAAAGAAAAATTATTTATTTGTAACTCCAAAAACAGTGTGAACAAAACCATAGAAATTCAAACCTTACAATAGATTCTCAAAATGTGCATCACCTTTTCCATACAATAATACAGACGGTTCTCGAACTCCTGCTGCACTTTTCGGAAAGTTTCAGGTGGAATCCTCCTGCACTCGTTAATAATTCTTTCTCGCAGATCGTCCAGGCTAGTAGGTTGTGTTTTGTAAACCACAGATTTTAAATGACCCCATAGAAAGAAATCTAAAGCAGTCAAATCGGGTGATCGTGGCGGCCATTCAATTGTTCCACGCCTACCAATCCAGTGAAGAGGAAATCTATGATTTAACCAATTTCGCACATTAATGGTGTAATGCGGTGGGGCTTCATCACGTTGGTAAAACAATTCGTATTCATCCAACATTGGATTTCCTTCAGGGTCACGTTGGTTTTCTAATTGCTCTGTGATTAAAGGATCAATAACGTTATCAAGTAATTCTAAATACATTCCCCCATTTAGCGTCCCATCAATGAAAATTGGACCTACAATTGCGTTGCCAAGTATTCCAGCCCAGACGTTCAGCTTCTGAGGAACTTGTGTATGACCTTCTCGAAAAMTATAAGGATCTTCGTCACTCCAGTACCTGACGTTATGTTTATTTACAGAGCCGTTCAAAAAAATGTGCATTCATCACTGAAGCAGATATTTTTTATTAGATTTGGATTTACTATAATCTTTTCTGTCATAATTTCGCAAAATTGCAGTCTTCTATCGAAGTCATCTTCGCCGAGTTCCTGGAGAGTTTTCATCTTATAGGGATGGAATTTGTGCAGTTTTGTAACTTTCCTTTTAGATGAATAAGAAAGTCCAGTGGCGGTAGAAATGTTACGCAAAGAGCTAGTTGGATCCATTGCAAAATGACCAAGTACTTCAAGTTGGGCCATTTCATCAACGACTCTATTCCCTGCCCTTTTTTTGTTTACTACAGATCCAGTGTCTTGAAATTTCTGCACGAGATCGAGAATGTACCTAGCGTCAACATTTTTATCGGGGTGCCGTTCGTTAAACACCCTTGCTGGCGCACGAGCACAGCTATGCTCAGCACTGTAAATAAAAATTATTTCTACCCTTTCGGCAGTTGAATAAACCATTATCACTTGGACTCTCACTTTAAAATTTCACGCGATTTATAAAAAGGAATGTGAACAAAAAGGTGGTCGTGCCAAAGAAGTAGCCAAAAAGTTGAAACAAAAAATTGGAAACACAAAGTAGATAATTATTTAGCCAATTCAGTATAAACTGTCGAGTTGCAATATCAAGTAATGTCGAAAGAAATATTTAAGTATTTTTGGCATTTTGCTTAGGTATAACAATTAATTTTTAACAAGTTTTTTTAGGCTTAAGTAAGGACAATTTTTATTGTAATTGCAAGACAATAAATTTTGTTAAAAAAAGTCCAAAATATTCCATTTTATAAGCCACTTGCTACAATCCACTTTTTAACCCACTACCCCGTCAATGGGTAAAAAATAGTAAAACTAATTAAATGGCAAGACTCCTTGTGTAATAAGCTTTTAAATGATGTATCGTAAGATGGGTAGTTTCATTTAAAATTTTTGAAGGGGTATCTACCCCGCTAAGAGGGTAAGCGCTATCCATTAAAAACTTATCTCAAAAGTTGTCCCTTGCAAACAAAAGTTTACCTGTTTTTGCAAAATTTTAAATTTTTCCTCTATTTAAAGTTATTTAAGGTGTGAAGTTTTCAAAAAATCACCCTGTATATTAAAGAGATATTAGAATGTTAGATAATACATGTATATTATAATTTGATGTAGTCTACTGTAAGAAGTGTGGGTATTGAATATAGCCAAGGAAAAAATTCAATATATTTTAACTGCCCAATTATTTCTGAATATATGTAGTTGATACAACGTCCATCAGTGCGTACTATCATCCTTTCAAAACATCTCTACGTTTACCATCATTTGTAGTGTTTAATATCAATATTCTCCAATAATTAATATTATAATTATAGTTGCATTCTATTATTGAAGAACAACCTAAAAGGCTAAGATTTCGTATTAACTCTGGCCGCGAAAGCCAACGTTCTAACAACCTAAAAGAAGTGCTGTAAAGATTACACGTTTCTCTTTCGCTATAACGAGAACATCCAAGGACCTAACCCATTACCATCTTCTGGTAAGATTTGTAAATTGCAATGCTCTACATAAGTACTTTTTTCAACAATACATTATAACTAAGTGTAATTTAGATTTGTAATACTTGCTAAATAAAGCGAAGGAATATAAGCTACTCAAACATACTCAGTAACACTTTAAAATATCTTTTCAACACTAAAAAATTGCACCAAACACTGAACTCCCTTTTGCACGTTTGGACAACTTGGTTTGTTTTGATCCGGGTTCTTGACTACCGCAGCAAAATGGCCACATCTACGTCATACTAATATAGCGTATAGAATGGCTAAAGGTAACAGTGGAAATAGACACAGGTACGTCAATCAGTTTGATCCCTAGTCACCGGTATAAAAGTAAATTCAAACAAGTGCCCTTAACGTCTTGTGAAGTCAATGTAAAGTGTATCTGTTGAAAAGGGCCTTTAATGGTATATTCTCGTAAACGTAAGCCTCATTGTAATAAAAGTGTTGCCTTTTTGGGTAAAAAAGTTCCCTAATTTCTCCTCCTCTCATACACACCCATCATAGAACGAGTAGTACCTACAAATCAGAGAGGGGACAGAAGCTTAATTAAGCTTAATCAACCCAGTTGAAGAAAAAGTTTGTTAACGTCTACTAGCAACAAAAAGTCTTGGAATTTAGGGATCCACTGCCCAGTTAATACTAAAAGATAAATCATACATGGTTTTCCAAAAGCCGTACCTTGTGGCGTTTGCCATGAAGGAAGAAACTGAAAGCGAGCTAAAGAGCACGGTAGAAATAGAATCTTTATTTCTTTGACCCACTCAGACATGACAACTCCAATAGCTAGTGGATTGCGAATTTTCGCGGACTACAAAAGAACATTGAATCCAGCTATCAGAACTGATCATTACCCGCTACAGTCTTCAGAAGAAATTTTTCAAGATTGATTTGATTGATATTTGATAATTTTGGTAAATAAATCATAATTAAATTCTGTATAAAGTATATACTGGGAAAAATATCGGCAATTAAAACAATGCTGGTGAAGCAATAATAAATTTTAATGATAAAGAAATATGATTTGGTTCAAGTTAATACAAAGATAAATAAGTTATATTGTGTGGAATACATATTTGGAACCGTTGGAAATCATGGACAAAGTAAAGATATTTGATTTGATTAGGAATAAAGGATTTAAAATTATTATTACATATATGTTATTAATTATTTAAGTAGATTTAATATTTTAATATTTGTTAATACCTGTTCCGATTCCCTTTATGCTCATTGCACGACTCAGTACCTTGTCTTTATGTTTTTGATAACTGAAGGAATCCCAATTTGCGATTGTTATTTCTATGATGGTGTTTTGGTTTACGAATAATCATTTTGCTATAATTTTACCCATTGATAGAATTGATGAAAATTCACGACTCACGATTTATTAGACTACTTTTTCTTATTCTTAGGCAACTAACTTCAGAAATCCACTATTTGCTAGGGCAATATATATTTTATATCTTGATAAATATAAATGTAGTTTATGACTCAATAACTTCAGTTTACAATTAAAAAATCTTCAATGTACTCGATTTAATCAATGCATACTTATATATAATTACAAGTAGAGGAAAGATCTCAGGTACTTCTTACTTACTTCGTAATACCTGATTACCTTACCGAGTTTCTACCGCCACTGCAATCTTCTAAAGTACAATGGTAAGCGTTCTAAAAGGGCTAAACAAAATTAGTGTCGACTTGGATGATATTAACATTAGCAGTGAAGATTTTAGAGAATATTATGCAAATGTATTACTAGTTTAGCAGCGACTGAATGTCTATAACATACAAATTAATGAAAACAAGCGTATTCTTCAAGTGCATAGTAGATTTCTTAGGGCAAACCATCAGTGGAGATGGTAACAAACCAATAAAATCTAAAATTAGTCCATTTCTTAAAGCACATATCCCAAAAACAGGGTTTACTAAATTTTTACAGTAAATTCATTCCGATGTTGTCCATCGTATTTGCTCCATTATATAAATTGTTAAAAAAGAACCAACAATATATACAAGGAGCAAGGAAGGTCAGATATATTTTGATCGCAGCTAGCAATTACTGATCTGCTTTCTTTTAACACAGTTCATTCCAAATTGTGAACTAATTGTGTCGTCTGATGCTTCTTCATATTGATTGGGAGCTATGCTGAGTTAGAAGAAACATGGAATTATAAAACCAATGTTGTGTGTTAAAAGGAGTTACTGGCAATATTTTTAGTAAATATGGAAGGGAGTTCATTCTAAATACTCATATACATTAACCATTTAAGAAAATTTTTGCACATAATACTAGTTTATCCAACATACCACATACTAAAATTCAGCGTTCAATTATATTATAATGTACAAAGAAAGGAGAGGAGCTCGCCAACACAGATGGATTTTTAAGATTACCCTTGCCGAATGCAGTTGAATAACCAGAATAAGAATAAGTGCTGTCTTTTACTATGTCAAATGAACTATCCTTAAGTGCAGAAGAATGAGAGAGGGTACTTTACATGATGAGACATTGATGAATGTTTTTTATTTCGTATAACATGAGTGGCCAAATCATTTATCACATGAGAATGAAGATCTAAGAACATCTTTCTCCAAACGCTTTAATTTGGAGTACAACGTTTAATTTGAGGAAACAAGGTTATTATTCCAAAGCAGCTGCAACAGTCGTTAATCCAACAAACCTCTAATATTAACTTCACTGCTTCCTCTGCTCTATCAACGATAGATATAACACTGTAACAGAAATAATATTAATATAGGTACTAAATTAATTTTTTGTTTCCTACTTATCAGTTGAAAATGTCACGTCAGTATGATGACGTTTCTAGCGTAACGCAATTAGAATTACCCAACTAACACCATCTAATAACTGAAGCATTTTCAGTAGCCTGTAAGGGTATCAACATGTCCACAAGAAGATCAATATATGTGTCAGATTTAACCAACTTTGACCAGGATTATGAGGAAGAGTTTACAGCGTGGACTAGAGAAAACAACATGGAATGGAGGAACATAATCTTCCTCCCGTTCGAATCCACCTGGCTCTTCGTAGTGAATACGAGTATACTTCTGAATGCACTGATATGCGTCTATTACGTGGCATACACAAAAGTGGGGTCAAATATGACCAAAATCGACGTCGTTTATTACATATTTGAGTTATTGTATCTGTTTGACACGTTTTTGTATATATTGCATAGGTTTGCGTTATAGTAAATGCAAAAAACATCGGTAATAATTGATTTTTTAGAAACATGACACGCCATCGTATCAGAAAAGAATATGAACCCAAATCGCTTCTACTGCTGACTGTGGATGTTGTTACCCTTCTACCAGTGTACGAATTTTTCGTGTTGGTAGATTACGCCAGCTATGAAAAGCACTCGTATCTTACTCTGCGAATGCTTGTAAGGATAAAATCGTTCTTCAGGATGTACAACGTATATAGTTACTTGAAGTAAGTAGATTAAGTAGAGAACTGTGTTTGTTAAACATTTGGAGGATACAGTACGTTAACTTCGTAAGAAATATTATAAAATGTAGTATAACATCAGCAATTCATAAACAAGGTCTAGATAAACATTAATATGACACAAATAAGCTGTTTGCTAAAGTATATTGTACACACCCTGTTTAGCTTAATCAGCTTTTTCTCACCGTCATTTAGAGACCTAGAACTCAAAACTAAAATTTCTCTAAAGGTGGATTTATCGTTACTTTAATAACCAGTGTGGAAGTATTGGCGTACATTTATCTAAAGTTCGTGAATCTGTATACCAACATATACCACAAGGATTTAAAAATGGAGACACTGCAGCAGTACACAATAAAAGTAATATACATGTTATAAGGCATGGAGCAAAATTAAACCGTTTTTCTTTAGAAGAATTAATTGCTAATGTAGAAAAAATGATTGTAAATTTCAGTGAAAAAAAAAGGAAAAGCAGAAAGATTTTAGAGAAGAAGTATATGAAACAATCAGAGACAATGTGCATTTCTATCCCAAAATTAAAAAGTTTAAAAGGTAATAATTATTTTTAAGTAAAAGCCTTCTAGGGACTGATCTGTATGATGTAATATGCAAGAATCTGTTAACTTTGAACAGTGGTAGTATATTAATAGTCATCTTAAATTTAAATTATTGATAAAAAATCCGTTAATATCAAAAAGATACGCTGTACCAAAAGTTCATAAACCAGAAAATAAATATCGCCTTGTTATCTCAAATGTAAACCCTCCAATTAGAAAATTATTAAACAAACAAAGATACAGAATAAATTTGAAAATGCTTTGATAAATTGCATAGAAAATTTACCATAGAACACAAACTTCAAAACGAATTTTCCAAATTTAATATAAATATTGCTTTTGGTAATAACTGAATATTAAAAAACCTATTAAAAGAGACAATATGTTAAATAAATCTGGAATTTATGAAATTAAATCGTCTGACTGTCCAAAAAGGCACATTCGCCAAACAAAACGCAGTGTAGTTATACTTGTTAAAAGAAAGACATGTATTTTTGTATTAGTATTCACTCAAACTTTTAACATAGCTTTTGGAATTTATTTGGTAGGTATCTAGCATTAATGTTATCAAGGGAGCACTATTTATACTTTTTGAAATAATTTTTAGAAGTAAAGGTGCAAAATCGATTTTTTTTTGTTTCAATATAAACCGATTAGAAAAAATGAAATAGACAAAAAATATTAGAATGTCATTTAAAAATGTATCGGCATGACATCACTCTTTTTTGACATTCCCTATATTCAAAAATATGTTCCTGAAATGCGCCTTTGAATATGAATAAAGTACAAAATTTTAACGAAGTAGTAATAACTAAGCAAAGGAAGACGGAAACAGACGAAGAACTAGGAAAAATTTAAAAATTACCATTCCAAAAATCACCTAAAGTCACAGATCCTTGTTAACAGGAGGCTGCAGAATCGAGCGGGGCTAAATCAACTGATGGTGCTGGGAGTAGAACAAGCAGTTAAGGTAGTGGTGATTTCCCACATCCTGGGAGCCGTCTGGTACTATTACGGCTGCTACGATTGCGACGAACTGAACTGGACTAGAGAGTTAAGCGACCATGTATTTCAAAAAGACAACCCCTTCGATTGGTTTATCATTAGCTATACTGCTACGGGTGGAATGCTCCAGCATCTGGCCAAAGGTAATGTTTCGTTAAGAATGCTAATAAAGTGCTTTTGTTTATAAAATTATAATACTTACTCTACAGGAAACGTCAGAGGACTTACAAAGACAGAGAAAGTGATAGTTGTTGCAATTCTACTCACTGGATACCTAGAGCACATCATGATCTTCTTTGGCAGGCTTAATGCAGCCTTCCTAAAAAAATTTCGTCGTCAACATTCGTTTGAGGTTCGATTAAAGAGGATCAGAGCTCTTTTACAAGACTGGCACGTGAACAAAGAGCTCAAGGAAAAGACGCTCAACTTCTACAACAAGCTTTGGTCGAAAACGTCGGGAGTTGAAAACGTAGGCAATATTATTAAGACATCATATGAAAATACAGTATAGAACTATTTTAATCACTTATTATTATTATGACAGGAAATTTATCAAAGTTCGTACATTTCCCCGTAAAAAGTTCATACGAAGCTTTGCCATTAATGCCACTTGGCCAAAGTTTTGGTTCCAACACACAGATATTATGGATCCTAAACTTTCTTTTTCATCTTTCGTAAACGTAGTGCCAAGTCACTACTTTTTCCGCCCAACACAACCATTTTAACAAATCTAAAAGTAGGTACTTAAACAATATGTGATTCATTTAAATGTAATTTTCTAGTCTTTATAATGATTATCTAAATGTTTGTATAGATATATATTTCTGTATCCCACATTTACCAAGATTTAAACCACGTGGGTTCTTAACAACCGAAGGTCCCTGAAATTTTCCAACTTCTGACATCGCCAATGCAAAAGGAGGTCACTCTGGATATATTTTGGGAAGCGCTACGCCATTCGCAGCTTTTCTCAGCTCAAGACATGCCCTTCAAGAGAGCCGTCAGTTTAGAAATGAAATCAGAGTATTATTTACCCGGCGACTATATTTACACGCTAGGTAAAGTAAAGAGCAAGATGATTTACATTGTTTCGGGCATACTTCAGGTACGATCATTGAAATAATGGTCTTATTGTTCAATTAAATGTCTTTTAGGTTTTAACGGAAGAAGACGACGAATCACCCATCATATCATTCTCCAGTGGTACCTTGATTGGCGAAACTTCAGTGATGTTACCAACGAAATCAATAGCAAACCTTAGAAGCGCTACATATAGCAAGCTATACACTCTGAGTGTTAAAGGGATGGCTAAAGCTTTGCTGGCTTTTCCGAACAAAAGGTTGCCCGTGAAAAATTATCTGGACGAGAAATTACGAATGGCTGAAAGCTTAAGGCAAAAACGACTCGTCAAAGAGAACGAAGAGAAAGACAATCTTTTCATCGACGTCAAGGGAGATACAACTATAATGTGGTTGAAAAAGAGATGGAGAGCACTGAGGAAGATCCAAGTAAGGTTTAAATTTGAATTAATTAATTCAATCCTGTTTAATTTCCCTGCAGGAAACTGGCAGTCACGACGACCAAATAATAACGATACCAACAGAGTACTACCACACAACCAAAAATTTTGACATGATGGTGTTTGGTGCCGAAGTAGAACTAAAGATAGAAGCCATTTGCCTCAAAGGTAGATGTCCGTTCGTAATGGAACCAAATTCTTCTTTCAGAAAATTTTGGGATGTCCTTACTCTGGCAATAGTACTAATACAATCAATAGTTTTACCTTACAACATCGCTTTCAACAGGACGTTCAGTAGAAAGCTCTTGTCTTGGTTGTCAGTACTTGATATAGTATACTTGGCTGATTTATACATGCAGTTATCGACCGCAGTAACGGGTAACGTAATAATTACGAAACCCATAGAAATAATCTTGTATAGGGCGAAGAGATTGATGTTTCTTGTCGACGTCTTTGCTGCTTTCCCTTTTGATTATATTGCGTTCGTGTATGGGGCTTCAAGTCATACTGTGGCACTCTTCAAGACAAATAGGATATTTAAAATTGTGAAACTGCTAGCGTTTCTACAAGATGCTGAAAGAAACCTTGTAAGAAATTCTATGTACGTGAGAATAGTGAAGTATGTTTTGATTTACATCATATCGAGTAAGTATTATTTGAAAAATACGATATTCAAGTTGTGTATGTCGATGATTTCAGCCTATTGGTTGAGTTGTCTGTTGTTTGCAATGAGCTGCTTCCACGAGGAATGCGACCAGTACGGGTGGTACCGCTACAATAGATACCTCAAGGATAAGCAAGGGCTTGTTATAGACGACGACAGATACGCATTCACCCATAGTGTCTTTTACACTATGGGAGCCACCTTCAGGCTTTCCCTATCAAACAACTTTGAGTACACTCCTTTTGACATGGCAGTCTTCTACCTGGGCGTTTCATTTGGAAATTACCTGTTTGCATTCTTCGTTTCTGAAATATGTGCCACTTTCATCCTCCAACAACAGGACATGATCAAGTACCGAGAGCACATAAAAGGTACTCAACATCACATGACTAAAAACAAGATACCAGAAAAATTAAGACAGCAAGTGTCTGACATCCTTCAGTTCAAGTGGCAGCACAACGAAAACACCACGGAACTGGGTACGGATGGGATACTCCAAGATCTTCCGGAGCATCTGAAAGAGAAAATCATATGGAATCGCATTAAGGAGTGTCTCCAAAACGCACCGTTGTTCCAAAACTGCGACGACGAGTTCGTGAACAACATTTGTGCCAAAGCCAAACTGATAACATTGCCAGAGGATGTGGTCATATGTACTGCAAATTATAAGTCACCAAGGATGCATTTTATCATTAGAGGGTACTGCACGCAAAGATCCACCATGGCTGGAGATAGAGAAAGGCGAAAGGATGAAATATTGAAACCTGGAGACTCATTTCCTATAGTAGAAACGATTCATCAGGTAGAAGTAGAAAGATTGGTTGTGATTACGTCCAATAAGTTAACAAAATATCAAGAATGATGTAATAAGATAATATTTTGTCGGATAGATCGCTGTCTATTGAAAACACTGACAAAAAATTAATAGTCTGACGTTTCGATTACACCTGTAATCTTTGTCAAAGACGAAGAACCTCAAAATTTGCTACAAACAAAATTTGCTTTAATTAGGGAACGCATACACGACACACGTAGACAACTTGGTTTCTTAGATGAAGACATAAACACAACATTGCAAATTCTATCCCACAACCTTTTTTATCAAGATTTTGAAGACATAATAAAGTTTACACAAAAAGTATACAAACAACACTTTAACAAGGTCAAGGAACAAAATATACTTAAATTTGGGAAATTCTATACCATTAAACAAAATAAGTTCAAATCATCTAACATAGTTAAAACCAACATCAACAACACTGTGATAAACCTGTCAAAAAAGAGTGTCTCAGACGCTGCTGTAAATATTTTAGCGAAGGGGATGAACTTTGCTGTAACGCCACGGACCATTCCAAAAGTGGAGATAATGTCATCTGTTGAATCTTGTATAAGACTGCTTCCGAAAGATCAAGCGGATAAGATTAGGATGGATGTATGCCACGCTATTAGAAATGCACGTATGCCCAAACCTAATGTGACATCTGAGGAAATGAAGGCTCTTAAGGATTTGAATACAGATAAGTCCATTATAGTTACTAGAGCAGATAAAGGTTCAGCCACAGTAATTTTATATAGAACAGATTACGAGAATAAAGTTAGAGAGTTGTTAGATGAGGAAACATATCAAAAATTATCCCGAGATCCTACCTCAAAAATTTCCAAAATTACCAATGATCTTATCAAAAGTTCAAATCTTTCGAATGAGAAGAAATCTCTTTTAACTGTTTCCGATTGCAAGGTACCTAAATTGTATGGTTTGCCCAAAATCCACAAAACCAATGTCCCGTTAAGACCCATAGTCAATACGATTGGCAGTCCTTGTTACAGATTGGCAAAATTTTGTGCCAACTATTTAAAACCTTATGTAGGAAATACCAGTAGTTTCATCAAAAATTCTTCACACTTTATCGATATTATAAAAGGTTTAAGTATTTCAGAAGGTGATATTTTGGTTAGTTTTGACGTGGTTTCTTTATTTACGAAAGTACCCATTCCTGAAACGATAGATATCATCAAATCCAAGCTTAATAGCGATCCCTTAGGTGACACGATAGCCAGATTATCCGAACATTGTTTAAAMTCTACTTATTTTTTATGGAACGATAATTTTTATTAACAAAAATCAGGTTGTGCAATGGGTTCACCTCTAAGTCCTGTAGTAGCCAATTTGTTTATGAAAAATTTTGAACATGTAGCGATAAACAGTTTTCATCTTAAACCAAAATGTTGGTATAGGTACGTAGATGACACTTTTGTTMTTTGGCCCCATGGTATAGAAGAGCTGGGTMGGTTTCTAAATCATTTGAACAGTCAAAATCCCGMCATAAAATTTACTATGGAATTAGAAAGCAATGGTAGTTTACCTTTCTTGGATGTCAAAATTTACAGAACAAACACTGGACAGTTAGGACACAAGGTTTAAAGAAAACCAACACACACAGACAGATATTTACATGCCACATCTCACCACCCTCCTTCTCAAAAGAATAGTCTTATTAGGACGTTATTTGTTAGAGTACAAAGGATATCAGATGAAAGTTCTGTACAAAAAGAAATATATTATCTTAAATCAGCGCTAATGAAAAATGGTTATAGTAGTAAGAATATTTGGTCAGTTTTTAATAAAAGTGCTCATCCAAATCAAGTAAATTCTCAGCCACGACAAAGTAAATTGAAGTTGAGCTTGCCATATGTACAAGGCCTTTCGGAAAAATTAAAGAGGATGCTTAGAAAACATGATATTTTAGTTGTTGATAGTACATATAATAATTTAGATAAAATTTTAAGTACTACTAAAGATAAAGTACATTTAGAGAGTGAAGGTGTTTATAAAATTACTTGTTCTTGCGGAAAGTGTTACATAGGTCAAACAAAAAGGAAAGTAGGTACGCGTTTGAAAGAACACATACGTGCTACTAGGTTGCAACAGATAGATAAATCTTCCGTAGCTGAACACTCATATTTGACTAGACACATGATTGATTTTGATAAAACAAAAATTTTACATAGAGAAAAATATTATCACAAACGTCTAATAAAAGAAGCTATAGAAATTTGTAGGAATACTAATAATTTTAATAGGGATTGTGGAAATTATGAGTTAGGTGACATTTGGAAGGCTATTTTGTAGTTATCTTTTATCAAGTAGTTCGTGTATATCTAGTAGGTAGGTAGTTCCTTTTTCATCGTTAGGTTCCTTTTTTATCAGGTTGGCACGTTGTTTCTATGACGTCTCGCATCCTTGGTGATTTGTTTATTTACTTTCAAAATTTTGTTTGAACTTGTGTCAGGCAAATTTTGAGGTTCTTCGTCTTTGACAAAGATTACAGGTGTAATCGAAACGTCAGACTATTAATTTTTTGTCAGTGTTTTCAATAGACAGCGATCTATCCGACAAAATATTATCTTATTATATTATGGACGCTGAAAGCATTCACCCTCGTATAAGAATGATGTAGTTCATAATGAGCACAGTAGACTTACTTAGCACAAAAAACAGATTGTAGATGCAACCACTTTGTCTTTAGCAACTACTGCATGATACAAATTTATCAAAATTCCCTTTGAATTTGGGCTTAACAAAGGATAAGGACGCATTCTAGAACCTTTTCGTTTAAAACTGGCTTTTACACCGAATAATACTATCAAAAATCTTTTATGAAATCCGAAGGATAAAGTAGATGAAAAAGATAAAGCAGGCATACGAGAGTTGGTCTCTTTCTGTTAAGCCTACTAAATAAAACTTTTAATGGAACCAAGTACTTAACTCTACAATCTATATATTTCTATACGCGTTTGAACCATTCTCAAAACATTTTTTCCAGTATTCTGGAGTCGACAGCTTCTTCTGCTGTTGTAAAACTGAAACTACGTAATTTATCCTTCACCTTAGGGAACAGAAAACAGAAAGCCGCTGCATGAGCTCGACAATTGTCATGATGAAGCATGATTCTTCCTTTAGATCGCTTTTCTCTAACATCCTGAAATACTTGTGGCAAGCAAACTGTAGTATACAATTCGGAATTAACAGTACTACTCCTCTAAAGCTACAGTTGACACATGCCTAGTAATTCCAAAAATGTAGCAACCATCTTCTTGTTTCGACTTTTTTCACGAACCACTTTTGTGGTTCTCAAACACCCAAACTGTCGAGATCATTAGTAGATTCAGCTTTCGTCACCTGTAATGATGTTGTATGTACACTAAATGGCTGGCACAAGTAGAAATGGAACAAGCACATTACAGTTAGGGCCTTACCGACACTTTTTCTTAAAATAAAATCCTTGTCGCAAATTTTATGGGTCCAATGCAAATAAACCCTTGCAATTAGAATTTATTGCTTTTCTCCTTAGCGGATACATTTCTGGATAATATTCGTTGCACTAGAGCCTGAGTATTACTGCATGACAAGGTAAATTTTACTTCATATTAGCGAAATTTGAAGTAAATAATAACCTGAAACGTTGATTGACGTACTCTTGAGAATAAATCAAACAACGCGTGAAATAAAGTGTCATACTCGTAATTCTGTGTTTATAAATACATATATATTTTTAATGATAAGGGAAAATGTTCGCGACAATTCCAACAAACGCAAGATTATATGCGAAAAAAAGCAACTAGGTGTTATACGCATTATATTTAATGAATACGCCTGTTACTGGCATTTCCGTCTAAATTTTCCCTACCTACATAAAAGTATTAAGATTCGTGCAACTTAGACCACGCTTTTCCTTTCCGTCCGAAAATAGGTAAAATTGTTTAACCATTACTGTAGACCAAAAACCTTTTAGGAAGAATACAATGGTATATAGCTATTTTTTTCATTCGAGTTTTCAGTTACTTATTTCAAGTTATAACTGTTTGATATAATTGATACAAAGTCTCTTGACGCATAACTTAGTCTATGTACGGAAACTAAGTTAAGCTTCTTGCAATGAATCTTCCCCTTTGTTTTTTAGCAAGTTCTTTTAACATAAACGGATGAACGGATGCTAAGTCCTGTTTAAGTTAAGCTTCGCGAAAGCATATCTTAAGAAGTTGTTTTCGCTTCCATAAATATCTAGAGATTTTCTAGCTTTACTAGGCTAATTCAGAAGTGAATACTGATCCAAATAGACTTGCTGTCGTTAACAATTTTCCTGAAAAATTTAATATTAGTTTATATAAATTCTTATCCATGGTGGTATAGTGTTTTATCGTTTCATCCATAATAAAAATAAAATTAAACGTTGAAAACTGATCCATTGTGCTCTACGCGGATTGAATGTTGAATTAATTCTTGTAAAATAACTTCATCAAGTTAAATCCACAATACATGTATTAAGATAAAGCGCTTTCGGCTAATATGCCATCGTCAGTAACATATGAAAAATTATCGGAAAAAATTATGATGTCAAAATTAAAAATCTAAACAAGCAATCTTGACTAAAAATGGAAAAACTACATTCAAACCAGCAACGTAAAAATTAGCGTTCAAATAAAAAATTTTGAATGATTCGCGAACGAAGAATTTGTAGTTGCAATGCCTGTATTTTTGTACTTATTAAATTGTTTTAGATGCTCATAAGTTTTGAGTCATTCAGGTGTTTAGTTTTGCATGCAATGATTCCATTAAATTTTATGCTGGACAAGCGGACAGGTCGTTGTTAATTAGAAGTAATGAGCATTAAAGATATTTTAAAAGTACAAAATTTGAATATTTTTTGTTACATACAATACTAAATTATTTATTTAATCGTTATGGCAAACAAAAAAATACAAAAGAATTTCGTTCGGGTTATTTTTTTACCCTCCTAATCTCTCCGAGAATCTTTACATTATTAGTAAGTATAAACCATTCTGCGATTACATCTTTTTTTCAAACTTTTAATTGAGAAATTAAAAAACCTGCTAAAGTACAAAATATACAGGTAGCACAGGAAACGCTCAAAGAAAAAAATAAAGCACACGTTAACGAAATTGATATTGATATTAAGACGCATCTGTTGAAAGTTGAAAGCGCTTGCTTTCGAAATGGACAAGATAGCACTTCACCCACATACATTTATATGTTATTGCCAATTGACTGTTTTATAACATAGTTTAATTTTTTACTGCAGAAAATGATACATGTCTTGAATAAGTGTATTTTCATTTAAAAAGACAAGTTCTGTAACAAAAAAAAATATTTTCAAAATTTAACTGTATATTAAATTTGATTAATAGTCCACTAATGCGTTACAACATAATTGGAGGTGTTCTTCGTACTGAAAACACATTTTTTGCTGCGGTAATTGAATTATCACATACAATTATACACCTGAATGATCATTCCTAAACATTTGAATTTGAAAAATGTTTTCAAATATACTGTAATGTTTAACGAAAGCAAGATAAGGTGTCGGTAACAACTACTTATTGCAAAAAGGCTTTTGCTAACTGTACCATTGTTGGAGAGATCCAGGGTAGATCTGCACCAATTTACAAGGGCCTCTTTTTGAGCTGCAGTCAAATTGTGTAGCATCAGTATCCAAGGAGCACAAAATTTCCTTACTGTTAAATGTTCTTCCAGAATTGTGTTGACTGCTTTCACGCCAATCCCAAGAGCTGCCTGAATTGTTCGCATCGTAACACGCCGATCTTGTGCAACCATGAGCCGAACCAGAACGACGTTTTCTTCAGTAACAGCAGTTTCTGGCTTAGGGGTTCGAAATTCGTCTTTTAGATGAAGACGACTTCGCTGAAATTCATTGCACCAACGTTTTATTGTAGCTAACGAACACGACTTTATGCCTAGCAGGTGCTTCATTTCGTTAAAACGTTCTTAATTTTGTAAAAAAATTATTGCACGATAGTACTCTTAATTGAATTCCATAATTTTTGCTGCAGTCAATTGATTAAATTTCGGTATCATTAAAACGATGTAAGATATTGTAAATGAGCATAAAAAATGGGATGTTTTATTGGGTTTTACAGGCACTGAGCTTATGAAACGCAAGCTTAAAATGTAACATTAAAATATATGTCAAAAGATCACAGCCTACTAGTGAGGGTCAACAGAAAGAGATCAGCCCTCGTATATCAAATACAATGTAGTAGTTGTAAAAACCGCTGCAAATTCAATCAATACTTCCACATCCAATTGTCAAAATGACATTTACGTTTTTATTTCTTATACTATACGATTAGTAATCAGGTTTTAAGCATTTTTTCTCTCTACACATTTTTTCTAAGACAAACAGTCCTCGTGATATTAGCAAAAATATATACATATTTAAAATCGGGTTTTTCCAAATAACTCGAAAATTAATAACTTAACAAAAAAATTACAAGAGCGCTTTCTGATCAGAAATTTGATTTTCTATATAATACCAAAATTTAAAAAAAATCGTACAAGCAGGATCCAAAATACAGGGTGATTTTTGAAAACTTCACACCTTAAATAACTTTAAATATAGCAAAAATTTAAAAATTTGCAAAAACAGGTAAACTTTTGTTTGCAGGGGGACAACTTTTGAGATAAGTTTTTAATGGATAGCGCTTACTTTCAGAGCAGGGTAGACACCCCTTTAAAAATTTTAAATGGAACTATCCATCTTGTGATACATCATTTGAAAGCTTATTTCACAAAGAGTCTGGCCATGTAATTAGTTTTACCACGTTTAACTTGTTGACGGGGTAATAGATTAATAGTGCCTACGAAACAGGTTGCTTATTAAATTGAATATTTTGGACTCTTTTCAACAAAATGTATTTTATTTTAGAGCGGAAATAAAATTTGTCCTTACGAGAAACCAAAATTTAAACAAACAACTTGTAAAAAATATGACACTTAAAAAAACTTCCAGAATACTGAAAATTTTCTTTTAACATTATTATTAACATTAAAGTATTTATCATGTAATTTTTTAGAAAGTCCATGTCCACGAAAAAGAAAAATTATTTATTTGTAACTCCAAAAACAGTGTGAACAAAACCATAGAAATTCAAACCTTACAATAGATTCTCAAAATGTGCACCACCTCTTTCCATACAATAATACAGACGGTTCTCGAACTCCTGCTGCACTTTTCGGAAAGTTTCAGGTGGAATCCTCCTGCACTCGTTAATAATTCTTTCTCGCAGATCGTCCAGGCTAGTAGGTTGTGTTTTGTAAACCACAGATTTTAAATGACCCCATAGAAAGAAATCTAAAGCAGTCAAATCGGATGATCGTGGCGGCCATTCAATTGTTCCACGCCTACCAATCCAGTGAAGAGGAAATCTATGATTTAACCAATTTCGCACATTAATGGCGTAATGCGGTGGGGCTCCATCATGTTGGTAAAACAATTCGTATTCATCCAACATTGGATTTCCTTCAGGGTCACGTTGGTTTTCTAATTGCTCTGTGATTAAAGGATCAATAACGTTATCAAGTAATTCTAATTACATTCCCCCATTTAGCGTCCCATCAATGAAAATTGGACCTACAATTGCGTTGCCAAGTATTCCAGCCCAGACGTTCAGCTTCTGAAGCAGATATTTTTTATTAGATTTGGATTTACTATAATCTTTTCTGTCATAATTTCGCAAAATTGCAGTCTTCTATCGAAGTCATCTTCGTCGAGCTCCTGGAGAGTTTTCATCTTATAGGGATGGAATTTGTGCAGTTTTGTAACTTTCCTTACAGATGAATAAGAAAGTCCAGTGGCTGTAGAGATGTTACGCAAAGAGCTAGTTGGATCCATTGCAAAATGACCAAGTACTTCAAGTTGGGCCATTTCATCAACGACTCTATTCCCTGCCTTTTTTTTTTGTTTACTACAGATCCAGTGTCTTGAAATTTCTGCACGAGATCGAGAATGTACCTAGCGTCAACATTTTTATCGGGGTGCCGTTCGTTAAACACCCTTGCTGACGCACGAGCACAGCTATGCTCAGCACCGTAAATAAAAATTATTTCTACCCTTTCGGCAGTTGAATAAACCATTATCACTTGGACTCTCACTTTAAAATTTCACGCGATGTATAAAAAGGAATGTGAACAAAAAGATGGTCGTGGCAAAGAAGTAGCCAAAAAGTTGAAACAAAAAATTGGAAACACAAAGTAGATAATTATTTAGCCAATTCAGTATAAACTGTCGAGTTGCAATATCAAGTAATGTCGAAAGAAAATTTTAAGTATTTTTGGCATTTTGCTTAGGTGTAACAATTATTTTTTAACAAGTTTTTTTAGGCTTAAGTAAGGACAATTTTTATTGTAACTGCAAGACAATAAATTTTGTTAAAAAAGTCCAAAATATTCCATTTTATAAGCCACTTGCTACAATGCACTTTTTGACCCACTACCCCGTCAATGGGTAAAAAATAGTAAAACTAATTACATGGCAAGACTTTTTGTGTAATAAGCTTTTAAATGATGTATCGTAAGATGGGTAGTTTCATTTAAAATTTTTGAAGGGGTATCTACCCCGCTAAGAGAGTAAGCGCTATCCATTAAAAACTTATCTCAAAAGTTGTCCCCCTGCAAACAAAAGTTTACCTGTTTTTGCAAATTTTTAAATTTTTACTATGTTTAAAGTTATTTAAGGTGTGAAGTTTTCAAAAAATCACCCTGTAGGTTTTTTGGAATTATTTCGAAAATGTAAAAATTTTGGATAAATTTGCTAAGACACTTTTTGTGGGAAATTTTATTTCCTATCTGACGGAATTTTCGCTTTTGAATATATTAAATATATTCGGAGATATTTAGGAAAAACCGTTTTCTTTAAGTGACGCTTTTTTGCTAATATCTTCTAAACAGTTTGCTGTACCGAAAATTTTTAAGAACAAATAATACTCGCAGTTATACTACTAATCACATACTAAAACGAAAAAAATATAAAAAAAAACAAAAATTAGCAAAAAGGGTAGTTACCTCCCAATATATTAAGTCTTTCGATATAGTTTTCGTTTCGTTTTCTACAAACAATACCACAGACACACAGACAAGAATTTTTTTTTGCTCAAACTTTGTTTTTTTGCGTTTTTAACCATTTTAAAGCGAATGAGCAAATAAAAATTTTTGAAAATTTTTTTCGCGATACAATACTTCCCATCCGTTGGATGTGGAAGTAATAGTTAAACAAATTTCTAACAACACGGGACTGAACGCGTTTGAAAGCAACTTTATCCAAAGGAACAAAGGTACTTTAATGAATTGAGATTTAGGGAAGAAGATTAACTAGTAATTAAACAGCAACAAATTATGGCATAAGCGGCGCTGACTTAATGGACGTATTGTGACGTGTTTGTATAGAAAGTCCCTTTATAGGTCCTGACATTCATCAACGTACGTTCTTTAACTACTGTTGAAATGGTAAGCGTCAGTTACTTCGATTTCATCGAGGTCTTGAGAAGGAACATCGATATCATGTCCACCTTTAATTTCGTCCTTAATAAACACATGGAGCTGTTTAAAAGCCAGTTAATGAGACTCGGGGGGAGGCTACCATTGATGATACCTTCTGAGAAATCCCTTGGTCCAGGAGCAATGTTTAAATATAAAATACTAGATAAGGAAGAGTCTGACCGCAGCAAGAGAGATTATATGCATCCTTTCCAACAACTTGGTAAGGTCGAACGAGCATTTGTTAGTCATTACAGTTTTTGTATGTGCAGGTAAATATTCCTTCATAAGATTCTTCTTCCTCCGTTTTACAATCGACCCGAAGAGACGTTTTTTCGTCTGCTGGGAAGCTAGCAGATATATTAACGCGATAGTAAGAACTGTGAGTGCGATATGTATGCACAATCTCCTGATCAAGTACTACAGTATCTTACAAACCACCAACGACTGTTTGGATTTCCTCACAATAGTGGATTTCTACATAAGAATGCATTGCCAGTATTACAATGAACAAGGATTGCTCGTGACCCATCCACTTTACACTGCAAAGAACTACTTGAAGACGTCTTTCTTCTTGGATGTTTGGTGCATTAGTGCTTCGTTCAAAAATCGGTTGCAGGGAAATGGAATAAATAATAACTTTATCGCCAAGAGCAATGTTATATTTCAGATGATGACGCAACCTCTCCATCTTTACCGACCGATTCAAGGACTGTTTTATTTTCAAAGAAATATAGAGGGCAATAACTCAAATGTGTTGCTGGCGATTGTATACATCATCATCGCAGCAACGTTCATTGGCATCTGTGGCACTTTGATACAACTTTTTACGTGTAATATCGAATTGGATTCCTCTAATAATGCGAAGGTAAGATTCAAGTATAGGAAATTTGAATGATATTCGAAAGCATTAAATAGGTTTGGTGTGAAAAGAACAGCTGGATAAGAGTAATCAGCAACGGCAATAATGAGATCGGTCCAGCTCAGATATATTTAAAGTCGTTCTACTTGGCCTTCGTACTCTTTACATCAGTGATTACGGGGTATTTCTCTCTCCCAAGAAACAAAGATATATTGCTTATAATACCCATCTTCCTCTTGCTGTATTTCCTCAAATGTTATATACTAGCAAAGTTAGTTAGCAGAAGGGTAAGTGTAAAGAAGTTTCCTGCTAATAACTTTCTCTTGTGCGCTGATCTAACTCGAAGAAGTTTGTATTTCCTTCTTTTGACATTCACCAGATAGGAGGAAACATCATACTGACTACATGCCAAGAAAAGGTAAAAAGCTTCGAAAATTATGTAAAATACGAACCTGTAGACGAAGATTTAGCTGCATCGACGGTAGAACACTTCCGATACGTCTGGAAAAGGACCAGCGGCATAGGTATCGCCAACGTTTTCAAAGAGTTCCATTTCAATCTCCGCGCTGAATTGTCCAACTATCTTTACGGAAGCACCCTTAGACTTGTCGACTTCTTCTCGGATGCTGACGATAGTTTTATCAGGTTGTTGGGAGCTCATTTTCAGGTAGGTTCGCCGAGCTTCGAATGAAAAAATATCAGTGCTTTTGTTCAGGAAGTGTACTTCAAGAAAGACGCGGAGATTATAAGAACTAACGATGTGAACGATCAGGTCTATTTCGTCTACAAAGGAAGGGTTGACGTGATCGTGGCCAAAAGTAAGATTGCAACATTGGCTAGAGGTGGAATCTTCGGTTGCCTGGCGAGAAACGGTAGGACAAGGCAGACAATCGCTGTAAGGGCCAAGGTTCATGTTGCATTGTTAGTTATCAGTGCCGTGGAGTTCCATAAGGTACGTGGATAAAAAACTTTAAGATTGATTGATTGATTGAACCAGCGTAGGGTAGGCATTTCTGCCGCTCCCGGATATACCGCCGGGCCGGCTACGTCTACGCTGGGTTGGACGCTTGTTGCTAGTGGACTCCCACGTAGCGCATATTACAGGAGTTTGGGGACTGGAATGGGGAGGTTCTTAGGGCATCCCACCAGCGGATACTTTTTTATTAGCATCCGTGTGGATGATAGATTAGTTCGGCTGCATTGTTCTTGTTCTTCCTCGGACGAGCTACTGCCTGAGATTGTTTACAACTTTAGGACTTGCTTACTTATTGTTTTCTTGTCTTTTGCGATTTCTGACCGTTGTTTTTTCTTCAGTTACGTTTGATTTTGCTATGATTCTCTCCACCGTTGTTGGTTTTTTTACTCTTTTCTGTTGCTATCAATATGATTTCTTCTCCTTCCCTGACTTTTGGTTGTGGTTCTTGAATAGTTTCATCCAAGGTCCCTCTGAGCATATGGTTCGTCTGTGATTTGTAGTTTTTCTTCTTATTTGTCTTACAAGATGTTTGTGTTGCGGTTGGTAATGTTCCCAACGTATATTTGGCAGTTTCGGTATTGCTGAATTTTTTCCCACGATTACGTGATTTCTTGTATATACACTTGGCTAGATACACGGAACTACTTCACTGTAACGATAATCACAATAACAATGTAAACGTAAGAACGTAGCACTAGAACAATATGAACTTAAAATCTTAGAATTTAAAATAATCGTTTGATTCCTGTTTATGTTGCTGGTTCTTGATGGTAAGTCGATACTTTGAGTGATTTAGTATGTGCTTATCCATTCGCTTGTTGGGTCTCTAGATGGGATTATATTACTCCACCGGAAACTTTCTCGTCTTGTGTATTAGTTTCTTTTCTTTTCTATACATTGGAGCTTCTTTAGGACTATCCCAATTTTTTGTGTTTTCCTGGTTTCTGTACAGTGCTTTCTTACTTACTGCTTCTTTCTGTTCTTGTCACAATGATTTCTTCTTATTTTTCTTGGGAGGCTTTTGTGTTCTTGTTGGGTAGTGTTCTCCCCGTACCTTTGGTGACTCAATGTGCTTCGAAGGCGGTTGCCTTCTCCCGAGGTTTTCTGTACCACAATTGTGTGATTCCTTGTATACACTTTTTTAGATGCACGGAACTACATCGCTGTTACAACACCAACAATATCTACATTACAGGAACCTAACGCTAGAACACAATATGAAGAGATCTAAGAGCTGATAGCAATTATTTGGTGTGTCGCCGATCGTGAGCTAACCACAAGCTGTATTAATATTTGGGCTTATATACGTTGCCAGCATATTCCGTTTTCCTTATACATTTATCTTCTTGTTTTCTTTCGTTGATTCGTTGTTTCTGTAAGAGATTTTTTGTTTGTTTTTTCTGAAAGAACGCCTGAAAAGACGAAAGTAGTTTCTGTTACTTTGCTGGTTAGTTGTTCGTTCTACTTGTTCCTACTACGGTATGTATTTGTTTTTTAAGCTTCCTTAATGCTATGTGAGTTTTCTAGATATCATTATCGTGCTTGAAACAAGTCGATACAATTACATTTTGACCTATTTTTGAACATGCCCATTTCTCTGCGTGTTACCCTCTTAAACATAAACAACTTGATATCTCCGGTCCAGGCCATTTCCCAGAACCGGAAAAAACACATATCTGATATTGAATTTGGGAAATTGTTATTGTTTATGAGACAAATTATGTTCCTGTTATATGCAATTATACTAAAACTTAGCTGCTTATCAAAACACCGGCTAATGTTGGCGTGATCGGTGTTGAATCCCTCTACTCTCCTTTCTTGCTGGCCAGCCCAACAAACGACAAACGGCACATACGTACATCCAATCGTCATTCACTTTTAATTAATGTGTGCCGATTGTAGTCTTTTTTAATCACAAATTAAAACAAACACTCAGATCTTAGGTAGTCACTTCATAGCGCTCAAAAACACGTCCTCTCGGGTCGAATGCCACCACTCGAGTCCCACGTGGATAAAAAACTTTAAGAGTAAAAAAATCCCGTTTCAAGAGCGAGTTCTAAATGTATTTACTGTAACGAGTGTGAAACTTACAACTGTGCTTCTTGCAAACAGACTTCTCAATAGATTAAGAGCTTGGTATGTCTTTTACATGTCCAGTTCTTCTATTTCTTGTAACTAGCTTGGACACTGGATTAGACAAACTGAGGTGCTACATTAATGTTGTTAGGGTGTTGGAACTCTGAGGACATATAATGAAAGTATCGTCGACATAACAAAGCCAGATTTTAGGTTTCAAATGAGATTACTCTAAAGCTGTTTGTTCAAAAGCTTCTATGAATATGTTTGCCACTACTGGCAACAATGAGATTTGTCGGTAGAATTAACCATGAAATGTGAAATACTTTGAAGAGAGACATTTTTCCATTCATCCAAATAATCTGAACTCTGGTACGTACCAAATGACACTATGGTTATTCCCACGTTCACAATCTCCCACCTCTGCAGTCTTTCAAAATAGGAATGAATCGGTCGTTGCCTGAAAAAAATGTCGAAAATTTGGAGGTTTCCTTGATTATTGACAATAATGCGATCGCTGACAAGGTCCACAACTTGGATTTAACCTTTCTTGCATTATAAACAACATTTTAGAAAAGCATCGTTCACGGGTTCATCCCCTCTTTGTGTCTAATTTGGCTGTAATAAAACAGCTGAAACATAAGTTCTGATGAGCTATGAACTCCACCATGTCTAGTCAGAATTTATAGCTTCAGAGCAAAGCAATGCTTCATCCCGATTCTTCTCTGCATTTTCAGATCATACGCCAATATACTTCCGTTGATCTGGCGATCCAACACGCCAATTTCACCCACTGCGAGTATCTTGAAACCACCAAGCAAGCTAACGAAGAAGCCGTGTCCATATCATCTCACAGTGTGCCAAGTAGCAAACACATCGTCAAGAGATTCTGGTTTACTTTAAGGCACCTGATATACGAACGTAACGGCTGGTATCTTACTTGGAATTACTTGGTTTGTGTTCACGTGGGACCGTTGACCAGTCTAATTTATAGCTTCTCTGTGATCATATACGATATGCATCAAAAATCCATCAAGAATTTAATTATATTCAGCGCTGTAACTGACTTAGTTTTCTACGCAAAGATTTACGTTGGTTTCCATCTGGCGTATAAGGACCCAGAATCTGGATTGACCGTCACAGACTTCAAAGTCATAGGGAAGAAGTACTTCTTGTCTTTAGGAAGATTCTGGTTGGACGTTCTAACGACTCTACCTTTCGAGTGGATGGTTTACGGAGCCACAGGTGACTTCAGGCACATGAAGTACGGTTATTGCAATAGGATTTTGAGATGCGTCTATTTAAACCGCTACTATTCGGAGAAAGAAAGCAACTTGAAGGTCAAGAATCACTTAAGGTGGGCCTATTTGCTGTACAGGGTGTTATTCATGGTGCAGTTGATGGCAATTTTATGGTAAGGAGTTTAAGTGCTGTTAGTTCTCTAGTTTTGCTCCGTATTCGTTGTGCATAAATATAATATCATTTCCGATGATATAGAATCCTCAGAATTTGAGTAACTTCAAGCCAAGTAGTATATTTTAGTACCTCTATATAATGACATACTCAGTACTACCTACAGAGGTACCTGTACCTCATACAGATTTATACAGACCTCTACTTCTATCTCAAAATTTGCTAACAATTTTAGGTGGATCGCTGCTTGCCCTAACAATACTTGTATGCAGTTTCAACCAGTTAACACTTACAACAAAACGATGGGTTACTGTTCAGATTCTGCAGACTCAATCTTGACAGCTTACACCCAAGCAGTGAACGTCTTCACAGCTTCTGGTTATCGAATGACTGGTCCACGTACAGACATCGAAGTCTCTGCTATTTTGATAATGACTGCGCTGTATTTCATGCCGGTCGTGGTATTAGCTGGAGGGTTCGCTACCATGCTGCAAATTGCCAACTATACCATGGCCAATTTCGAGCACGATATCGAGGAACTGAGGATATACCTCAAAGTAAGTATCATCCCTGGATAAAACTAGGATCGAAAGTTATCGTCAAATTTTGCAAAAGTATTCTAATAATAATAATATCTGTTCCTGTTCCCTTTATGCTCATTGCACTTCTCAGTACAGGCGGGGACACTTTGTGTCTGACGGCAGGTAACTGCAGCGGGCTTATTGCGCGTGGACTGATTCAATATACACTACTATTCTCTTTAAACCCATTGCACTCAGTATTACTTAAGTACTTAAGGGAATTACGCCCGTATTCTGCTTATGGGATTCACAATGTAAACTTGACAACGAATATCTTCAAAAGAAATAAGAATTTTTAACTCATTCTTATTTTAAAGGAAGTGTTTTAATGTTCTGAAGGGACCTAATTTGTTATTTTTGCGAAATTATATACCATTATTTTTTAACAAATTAAAAAGAAAAAAGTGGTGATATTGAAAATTTAAAAAATTGGTCCCCTTGGTAACACACTGGGAAGGTCGTATTCAAAATTTTATTTAAAAAAATTGAAAAATGCCACTATTACAGTTAACGAATTATGAACATTTAATTCATCTATCCCTAAGAGCTAAATGCTGAAATGTTTGTTTGACTATCATCCCAATGTCCATTCCCCGTTATTGTTAGTTATTGTGTTACCAAGTGTCCCATTAAAGGCCATATTTGACATCATGTTACAAATCAAAGGCAAATAAATCCGAGATTTGCCCATAAAATGTGGATAGAAAATAGAAATTTTAAAATCTGTGTTTAATTACCAAAAAGGTTCGCTACCTCTTTTCTTTAGTTGCCATGGTAATGACACTACAAAGTAAAATAATATCGAAACTTGTAGATGCTGTATCTTCTAAACAATAATAATAATTATACAGGGGTGAATGCTTTCAGCGTCCATAACATAACATATTTTCTCGGAAAGATCACTGTCGTTTTAAAACACTGACAAAAAATTACAATAATTTTGTGTCAGTTTTAAAACGACAGCGATCTTTCCAAAAAAACATTATATAATAATAATTGTTAATAAACAATCGCTGGTGTCAAAAGTAGTAGATTCATACATAATATACATATACATATACTAATAGTTTAGTTAATAGTGTGCATGGCTAGTTAGTAAACTTACCAACTGTGCTGCAAATTTAATTGTACAAATATGATCATATGAAGAAAAAACGAAATATTTGATGAACTTATTTTACTGAGCGATTTAATAAACTTTCATAAAGCTAGGTGTGCAATAAAAAGCTATGTTTTTAAGAGAGAAAATAAAAAGAAGAGTGCAACTTCAATGCAATGTTGTAGAAATACAACAACAATGTCAACTTCCAATACATTATTGCAAAAATATTGCGTATTTCTTAAATACAATGGTGTGGTAAAAGTAGATATTATTAAAAAATAAATATTGTAAATTTTATTTAATTAACCAAAGAAAACAACATCAAATTCTTAACAATAAAAGAGTCACCTGATATTTGAAGAATGAAGAATTTACTACCTTTTTTGTTAAAAAATGTATATTTCTTTTTGTTTGTATTTAGTACATACGTTGTTTACATATCTAAGCGAATTTTATTCGAAAACATTGTTATGTAAAATTCAATATTCTTGTACCTATTGCAATTTCGATAATGAAAACATCTATCGAAATGGTTAAAAACATTTAGGGGTTTCCATTAAAAAAAATTCGATTACTTGTTACTAAAAAACAAACAACAACATTTGGTTGTGAATAGTATACCTTTTAAAAAAAATTTAACTTAAATTTTTTATAAATCGAATATTTTCATTTTAATAAGTTCCATAGTTTTACTCTGATATGATAAACTGATCATAGATTGTACCTTGTCATAATTATTCGATTATATATGTAATAATTATGGTAGTTGCAGTGTTACGTGTTTTCCTGTATGTGTAGCAAATATAATTTTCTTTGCGAAGAATTAGATATTTTCTCTTGTAATATTCTTCAAATTGTCAACTGTATATATTCTTTCTGTAATATTTATTATGCATTTTTCCTCACCCAATGATTGGCTTGGGTTGTTGGCTGTTGTACGCAAGTAAATAAAAAATAATGTTTAGGAGCTACTTTACAAACAGATCTCAAATGATAAAATTTGAGGAAGCTTATTCAAAACCATCCACTATGCACTGTGACGCTCCGCAAGATTCACTTTAGGGACCTCTGATATTTACGCTGTATACATATCTGTTCCTGTGTACTTTGTTATTATTTATTTCTTTTATAAAAGTAGTATCGTCATGGTGCAGAACTCTTGTTTGAAATTAATGTATGGAATTAAAGTAAGACGACATATCACACACAAGCTGAATGCAATACCATGGCTGTGAATGGTGGCGAGAAGGAAGCTCCATACAGCCTATTTATTTCATAGAATTATTTATTATGTATAAGATTCCGAAATATCTTTATAATAAAATATAGTTCCGAACGGATGTGCACAGCAAACACAAGGGATGTACTTTCACTGCATATATATACATACACAGCTTCTTCCAACGTTCTTTTTCCTACAATATTTGTAAGTTGTATAATTTCATTCCTTTAAATTACAAATCAAAATCTACTTACACCTTTAAAACAGCTTTTATTATCTACTCCTACAGTTTAATAAACACGTAGAGATTTCTCCAGCACGTTTCACCCAGTTACCTGTTCCTATACCTATTTTTGACCATTACATAAGTAATCCTTCTAATATAATTGCCATTTTTTTCGCTGTTAAATATACCTTCAACATGGTGCATTCGCAGGGTTTGGAGCTCTCTCCATTCATCTTCAACAACGTCTGGAAGTACCTTCTGCAGATGTGGCATCGCCAGCGTGGCGAATGGCTTCCCAGCCTCATTGCTGAAGCTCCTGCTTATCTGAAGCAAGATTTGATGCAGAGTCTCTACGGAAACCACGTCAGAAGACACTATCTCTTCTCCCGCACGCACGTAGACTTTATTCGACAGTTGGTTGTGCATTTGAGGAGGTGCGTCTTCTTCCCGGGAAATTTCTTGGTTGAAAAGGGAGATGTTGATGGGAGCATGTATTTCGTGCAGGAAGGAATGGTTTATGTGTATGACAAGCAAGAAGACAGTGATATTCCACAAGAGGTAAGCTACCATCTGACATATTGGACCTCCGGTATGCCCTACAAAGATCGCCTGATTTAAATTCTGTAGTGAAGTAATCAGGTATGCCATCTTCAAATTTCTGTATTTTATCCATATTGCCTCTCAAAATGTTTAGTTTATATTTCGTATCAGTTTTGGGAATGGGGTATATTTGCGACGTTCGAGGGGGTAGGTTCCTAAGTGGACGAGAAACAGATGCGCTTCAGTTTCAGTGAGTTCCTTCAACTGTTCACAGGTTAGTACTGTTTCAATTTTTAATTTTTATTGTTTGTATCCCTTTTCAATCACATTATGTAATTAGTTTTAAACAAACACCATTGTCATCCAAACAACTCAGTTATTTAACTCAAGCTGTTCTGTTAATTAATTAATTAATTAAGATACATGCTGTATTTGGAGTCAACTGTAACATTGCAAGCTATGCTGCTGTTGTAGTCTTTTTTTCTATTTATGTCATTTTCTTAATTGTGTTCTCGCATTCTTTGATTAGCTGTATCCACGCAGCAATAGTTATACGTGATGCTTGAAAGTGTGATGTTAGAGCCTTGATGCATGAACTAATATTTTCTCCCGTGCTGGGCAAACATCTGGTAAAAGAAAAACCAAGATTTTTGCACCAAACCATTCAACTATACAGCTGAGTTGCCTCCCGCATAGGACCTCAGTACCTGCCGACTATAGTCGGCTATGCTAACAATAATCTCTTCAGTTTTGAATCTTGAGAGTGAAAGTGATATCGAACACGGATATAGAATTGGCAGTTCATTTCTTGTTTTAAATAACAATTTTCAGCAGTATTGCTACAATTTGTTAACCCTCCAAATTTGATCTTGTTTAGTAAAAAATTAGTTGTTTTGAGTTTGTTTCGTATTATTTATGATTACATCAAATCTCCCTATTTACGTGAGTAATCAGTGCATCGAAGGTACGTTTAATTAAAATAACACAACGTATGTAAGTACTAGAAGATCACATTTCCATCTAAATTTCTACGAACCTGGGTATGTTACATTACAGTAGATTTCTTTTTTGGGGAATCCGGAAACATTATTCTGACACTACTGTAAATAGCCTTAGTGATTACTGTTTTTATTTAGAGTTATATAATGATCTGTAATGTTATTTTCTAATATGATGGGGCCACACACAGTTTGCTGATGTTTGTGACTGATATAATCATTGATTTCTGTCAGTGTATTTCGGTATTCTCTAACAAGTGTATCATTTTTGATGTCTGTTGGTGACACTAATTAAATTTTTAGTTATAGAAGTTGGCATTTCTTCTTGTAATTACCAGTTGTTTTTTAGTAAAATTGATATTGCGTTTCATTCTTAGGTTTTGATTAGAGGTTGTTCTTTTGGAGAAGCCCAAGGACTGTACCACATTCCCCATGTTTATTCTTACAAGGCCCACACCGTAGTGGAGGTTGTCATCTTAAAGCGTCAAGACTGGGAATATTTGTTGGACTGGTTTCCAGCGTCGAAGATTGAAGTATTTAGCAAAGCCAGAGAGCATTGTTTGGATAATGTACAATTATAATTAAGCTTCATATTTGCTATTGTACTTTAAGCAACCTTTGAATTGCATTGTTATTTGTTTGAAAATGAATGGAGTCAATTAATTCTATTAGATTTTCATGAATAAAATATTAAAGTTCAGTTCTTTTATTGAGTTACTTAAACCACAGCAATTAGTGTATAGTTCTCAATAGCTTTCCGTATAGTAGACAACTGAAGAAATGCCCGAGCCAACAGACGATATATCCAAAAGAGATGACATTGCAAGACATACAAAGGCTGGAATTAATCTTTGCCATGTTCCTCCAGGAGAAGAAGTTGTCGTTTCAGGTTTGTTTCTCATAAAAGAAACCTCGTACAATTAATTTACCTTTTTCAGGCATGTCTGGCACTTTTCCATCATCACTCAACTTACAGGAATTCAAAGAGAACCTCTACAACAAAAATGACATGATGACAACCAATTTGCGTTGGGATAAGAAACATCCTCAAATTATGACGCAGATAGGTCGGGTTCCTGGAATAGACAGGTTCGATGCAGGGCACTTTGGTAGGATTATGATGTAATATTTGATCGTTGTATTAAAAATAATCTTCCCTGAAGGTGTACATCCAAAGCAAAGCGAGATCATGGATCCCATGTGTCGTCTATTACTGGAGAAAGCAGTAGAAGCCATATTGGATGCAGGCGTACATCCCTCAGAGCTAGAGGGCACCAAAACTGGAGTCTACATCGCCATCGCCAACTCAGATGCGAACGAAACTTGGTTCAGAGAAAACGAAGGGACGAGGAGATATGTATTCACGGGGTGAGTGTTTTAAAATTATACAGGACTTAAGACCCTCTCCGGCCAAGGCTCTTCTTTTACCATAAAAGATATCAAGAAGGTTTGTATTTCTTAGATATTTCTGGTCACCAGAAGCGTGCAGGTTCGGCTCTAGGTCCGGGCTGTAAACAAACTGTGGTCTGAGACTTCTTAGCAAAATAAGAATTTAGGATGGCAATGCCATCTGTCAGCATTACACTGACATGATGACAAAGCCACCTAGCTGCCATAACGGGCACTACTTCCTAAAGGAAGTGACCTGTAGCCTGACAAATTGGCATGCAACTGCATACTTCAATTTGACGCCAGGCCCCCACGGTACTTTTTGCTAACGGCAAGAACCAACATACATTAAAATGCATGTCTATGCTGTGCTGTCTACACCTCAACCAACTGCAGATAGTACTATTTCGCTGTCATTACAGCTCATCAGTGCAGTTTAGGTCTAGTGTAGACAACACGGCATAGAACTGGTTTTGCTTATATACCAAAGCAATGGTATGATGAAAGTAAGAATTTAGGATGGCAATGCCATCTGTCAGCATTACATTGACATGATGACAAAGCCACCTAGCTGCCATAACTGATGAGCTGTAATGACAGCGCACAGCACAGCATAGACATGTATTTCTTAGCAAAATCTCTTTCGTTTCTTAAGAACATTTTCTTGCGTAGGATGCAGAAATCAACATTTGCCCATCGACTATCCCACCACCTCAAATTGGAAGGACCTTCTCATTGCCTCGATTCCGCTTGCTGTACTCTGCTCTACGGCATAGACGAAGCATTGAAGCAATTGAGAAATGGAACTGTAGATGCAGCTATAGTTGGTGGTAGCGTGCTACATCTACACCCTCACATGAACATAGATGTCGTCAAGTAAGCAGCAGAGTCGATTTGAACCACACATATTACGTTCGATTTGTAGGATGAATCTGTGCAGTAAAGATGGGACCAGCAAAAGCTTTGATGATTTAGCTGATGGTTACGGCAGGGCAGAAACGTCTGCGGTTGTCTTCTTGCAGAGGGCTAAGGACGCTAGAAGAATATACGCAAAGGCAAGTATAGAAGTCAGTGATATGGATCTCACAAGAGATTTCCTATAACATATCATATATATACAGGGTGGTTCACTAAGTGCATTGTCAGAAATGGTTGGAGTTGTTCTTCCACTCAATCATGAGAAGAAAAAAGGAATTTAAGAATATGGCACTAAATAAATACACAGACGTAGGAAATGACGTAATAAAAAATATACAATTAGTACTTCGGTCTCGGGTATACGAGACCGAGACCGAGATTTGTGTGGTCTCGGTCTCGGAAATGCACAGTTTCTCTGGCCTCGGTCTCGGTCTACTTAGCTCGGTCTCGCGGCGAGATTCTCGTGTTTCTGATAAGTGTGGTAATCCTAATATTTTTTAAATCCCGATATGATTTTTTTTACACGAATCAAAGATGTCGTCAAAGACGATATTAAAAATATGTAGGTAACCCTCAAAACAACTAAATTGCATCGTAAATATCTTCAGATATTACTTCTACAGTTACACGGGTGCTTACGGGTGATTAAGTTTGGTATTTCGATATTTGTCCAATTTTTTTAAATTAAAAATAACAGTGGAGCACACCACGTATATTTGTAATTCGTACTAAAATTATATGCCATGAATAAATTTGCGTTGACATAAATACGTAAAATGACGACTTTTTAAGCTTCTTATAATTGATTGACATTCAATGATTAAAAAGGTATATATTTTTATATAACGTTGGATAAAAAAGAATAAATAATAAATAAAGAATAATAAAAAGAAATCATATAGATTGTTTTGCTACTACAAAATAATGACTTTGAGGATTGAGTACTAAATGACACTGTACAAAATTTGGCAAAGACTCAAGTTTCACTAAACCTTCACTTTTTAATAGATTTACTTGGTAAGCATGCACATATTCATTAAAATCTACAATTAAAATTTCATCATGCTGAAAAATATTTCATTGTTTGCTAATAAAAAATTGCATGTATTCTTCCAAATGAAGGGAATGAGTCAATTTCTTTTAAAAACAATTGATTTGTCCAAAAGTTAAGAGGGGCATTTACTTGGAGCGATCGGGCAGAAATGTAAACTATGCAACCCATATTACCAGCGGGACATGGGACGTAAGAGGGTAGCCGATAGATGGAAATCACGCAGAGATCGTATGTTCGTATGTATGAGCAACAGACGGGCTAAACTAATATTCTGAAAATTGCTGACTGTAATGCGTGCATAAAAAAGTAAGCATGATATTAGTAACTTACTATGATATTATACCAGGTTATTAAAAATATGGAATAACCCATTTATTTCTGTAAAGATGAACATTTCATTCTAACTGCATGTCGACTATGATTTCTGGAGGAACTTTTATAATAATTTTCCTTCCGCCTCCCCATTGCTTCGGCAGACAGTAAATTAATGTGAAAGAGGTTTTAACATTATGTCACGTGTATTTAGACATACAATCTTAGAAATTCAGTCATATCGGAATAGATCGTATACCGCTCGATCATTCCCGACCGGTTTGTATCTTAGCCTCACTGTTCACTTTATACCAGGCGACCGACCTAGTGGGGATGGGCATTCGCATTTCGCTCTCGTGATGGAAGGGTTTGCGGTTTTAGATTTTTTGAATGTTTTTACTCATTTATCGTGCTCATGTTTTTGGTAGTGTACAAAAAAATATGTAGCTACAACGTGGAGTTCGATTTTTTCGTTAATGTGCCTTAGTTTTCGAGAAATAGCTCGCCAAAAATACGCATTTTTGAGCAAAATATAACAACAAATATTTACATTACCCTACCAAATTCAGAAAAAACTCGAACTCTACGTTGTAGCTACATCTTTTGTCATGACGATGTCGAAATTTCACTTCGAAAGAGTTTCGAATAACTCGGTAAAATGTAAAACGGTAGGTGCTTAAAATGACCCGTTTCGCTCTAGGTAAACGCCCCTCTTAAGCCATTTGCTTCGATCCATTTAACACATCGAATAATGTCACAGAACTGTTCATTCTTGTCGAAAAAAATATGTTTACAGCAAACATTATCTACTATTAACAATAAGTAATACAAGATGTTAGTAACTCAAACAAGAAAGGTAAAGCCATTTTATGATACAAAAAACCTATAAATGTTTTTACAAAATGTTTTACCTATATTATGTAATCTCCTTTTACCATTACAATTAGTTTTACAAGTCAAGAATTTAGAAACAAGTACAAAACAAAAGCAACCTACATGCAGCAACACAAACCTAATATTAATGTAAATCAAATAAATGATTTAGAACAGGTCAGGTCAGGTCAGGTCAGGTCAGGTCAGGTCAGGTCAACTGAAATTACTAGAATCGTATAAAATAGTAAAATTTTGTTGGCTAATAATTTTAATTAGAGGTAAAGAACATTTCAAACAATTCGAAAGGTATAAAAATACAGATATTGTGACAACAAATTCATGGTTAGCTAACCATTTTTTGTTTGTTAAATAAGCACATTATCACACTAGACAATTTAAATGCATTACATTTGTGCAGTAAATATCAAAATTAAATTTACTATTACTATTTTACTATTATGTTTATTTATTATTTATTTGCTCTAAATTAATATTACGTTTTGTGTTGCTGACGTGTAGGTTGCTTTTGGCTTGTGGCCAAGTTTGTTCAAAATTTTTGACTTTGTCAAACTAATTGTAGAAGTTCCTTTTCACTTTATTCATACCTTTTGATAGTACTGATGATGATGGCTACTTTGTAGCTGAAAGCGCCCTACAATAAAAGAATAAAGTGGATTACACTTAAAGTAGAAATTTCTTAAGGAAGAATTAATGCATTTATTTAAATTCAAAATGGATCATTTATTGAAGGTATATATTCATTATATACCTTCCCAAATTTTGGCATATAGATTTCTCTATGACACACTACTTATTTCACTTCAGTTTTTTTTTCAGAAATATAAAATTTGTTTTTATTTATTTTAAGGTGCTTTTGCAATATTTTAGTAAGAACTCGCGATTATTATATG
Organism: Rhyzopertha dominica; assembly: GCA_025024175.1. NCBI lineage: Eukaryota > Metazoa > Arthropoda > Insecta > Coleoptera > Bostrichidae > Rhyzopertha > Rhyzopertha dominica. Next base: position 9,847,736 of record QCXZ01000043.1, read on the forward strand.
ATGAATAAAATAATATAAACGTGTAAAACCTCCGGTAATATTTTGTTAAATTTGGCCCAAATTCTTTCACATAAAATTAACTATATAATCAGCAGAAATTTACTACTTATAATTTTATTAGAAACTATTTTAATTAAATCACTACCAAAATTATATAAGTAGTAGAATTAGGTAAATAATTAGATTATATTGTGCGAATATTGTGTTATTTACATTTGAAGTGTTCAAGTTCGGAATTGCCGTAAATAGCGTAAACAATTCAATCTTCTTTTTATACACAAATTCTTGTAAAAACACGAGACTCTCGAAACCACGAGAGTCTCGTATGTTCAGCCTCGGTCTCGTATGGGTCTCGGGTACCTTAGTCTCGGGTACATTAGTCTCGGTCTCGTCAGAAGCACTATATACAATGATAAAGGCATGCAAAGCAGAGATCACTGAAGGGCTGGCTGCAAATTTCATATAGTTAAGGTTTGAAAGCAAGATAAAAACATAACGATATAAAAAGAAAAAAATGAAAGAAACAACATGTTTCCTTTTTGCAGCGGTTCAAAGAGATGTACTTAGAAAAACTATTTAAAATCAGACTTAAATGCTGCAACAGGCTGTTTTTTTGGCGAAATTGTAAGCTTTTTCTAAAAAAAATAGTATTTGTGCGGCGGAACAAATAACAAATCTTTTCTCCTAATGTTGATATATTATAGACGTCAGTTGTAAACACTAACCGGTCATATAGATACAGGGGAGTTTTATGCAAAATAATTCTATGGAGAAGACAAGCAGAGTGGAGCTTTCTTCTTTGTTTCAACTCAAACTAAAGGACCAGCAGAAGAGTGTGGCGTTCTTCGCGGTGTGCTAAAATCTACGCAAGGACCATACACAGAATCAACATATTTATAAATTGATAAAACTAGCGAATCACATAAATATACCTTTTGTTTATTGTTTAACAAACTGCGCATATTATAAATCATTTTTAAATTTATAATAGCTTTTCGAATTGTATTGGCCACGTGTGGTTCAAAGCGCAAGTGGTAGTCCATGATAAGCCCCAAATTTCTTGAAAGGATTAATTTAGATTTACTAGCATTAATGACTAGAACATACTTTGTAGAAGAAGTAACAAATTCACTAAATCATTGCTAATTTTATCGTTGATATAATCCACTTCATCCTTATTTAAATAGTACATAATCTGTGTATCACAAGCATAAAGGTGATAATCTCTAAATACTGTAAGACAGCAAGCAGTAGATCATGACTGAGAGTATCGAATGCTTTGGAGAATTCGAGAAGAACCAACTGACAAAATTTATCTGCGTTTAAAGCTCTGAAGATACAATCGGTTACATGCAGCAGAGCTGTCTTACAACTAGATCCACGCCGAAACAAACCGGATTGTGACGTGTTGAAGGAGTTGCACCAACATAAACTTTTTACAGCACGTTGGACAGAATGGATAGCACACTTATCGGTCTTAGGCCTTTATATTCCAGTGGCGCCTTGATCTTGGGAACAGGCGTAACCAAATCAAAATAAAACAAAATATTGTGCCCAAATAGACAAATCTGTTTACTTCCTCAAATGTATATCTTTTGCCCTTCTCTGATGTAATTCATTATTTTCATTATTTCTTTGTTCGTCCACCTTGTAGATGTTGGCATCTCTAATTACTTTCTCACACACCACGTTTAACAGAATGGGGTTGTAAACCAKATTTTTATTGCAGAATATGAATCTACACAAAAAATAATAGCTGGTTTATTCATATTTTCCAAATCGCTTAGATAAACGTAATAAAAAATGGTAAAGTTTAAATATTTGAATGTGTGACGTAGGCTGACCCCGCCGCTTGTGATTGGCAGCAGCTGTGTGTTGTTGCCAGGGCACAATAATTTTCAGCGTTCCAGTTCCCTATGCGTGTTTTTCGCTGTCAACTGCCGACGTGCCGACGAACGGACGAAGAGCGTCATTCATAACCTCTCAGTAACCCTCGTGTTTTTTGCTTTTGTTTATCGATTACGATTATATAGTTCAAAACACGGACGAAATGGCTGCTGAAAAGAAATGTTTTGTGCCAACATGCGCAAATACTAGTATTATTGCTCTAGAGAAGAAATTTTTAATTGTACMCGAAGAAAAATCGAGACGAAAATTGTGGTGTGATGCAGTCTRGATGCAGCACTAATAGCAAATCCCYTGTGCGAAAGAAAATAGAGGCAAAAATATAAAATATAAATCTTCCTCGCAAAAGTAAGCCAAACGCAAATGTAAACAAACAGACCTGCCTATCTGTATAGTGTTGCCACTGGGGCTGATAGAAATTCCGCTAGATTGCCGCATCGAATCCGCTAAAATTTTTAAGACGGGGTAATCTGTTGATATACAAGGGGATTTATTATTTATTTTACATAAATAGTTATTAGTTTCCTATATATTATGTTATAACGTTAAAAATTTCGTTGTGGAGCTCATCGTGTTCCTTCCAGAAATATGTTTCGTTGCTTTTTATTTGGTTTAAGATAATAATATCTGCATCATCTGACAGTCTGTGTGAGACGTGAGGCATTGGTAAAATTTTGGATTCGTAGGTAAAAAAAGCAGGAAATATTTCCCAGGCAAGGAATACAGTAATTATCGAGTCACCTAACATAAATAAATCGATTGTATATACTTCATATCTAAGTTTCCTATAGCTATACGCTAAAGTGAAACAGTTAATATTACTTAAAAACTTTCTTATTCCTTTTAAAATATCCCCTAACCGCTAAAACGTATATAACACTGAACAAATGTCTTTTTTATGAGTCAAACGCGCAATCACAGTAGGTTTACCGTAGTGAAATGCGATCCCACCACACTCCCCACTCTAGCCGGGTCAAGTGACGTTGCTAGTAATATTTGAATTTGGCGGAAAACTTTAGAGGGCGAAAATAAGACAATATAACATTAGAAATATTTTTTTGTTGCTAGTATCTCACTTCATTGGGTCTAGAAAAACCTACAAATGTGTTGCAATAACGATTTGTGATCGCGGGCTACAACCCCATTGGTGGCAGAGAATCATTTTGCTTTAGAAGACCCCTTTATTTTCTGTACACTATATTATTACTTCCACTAGTTTTACTAGTTTTTCATTCAGTTCCGACTGTGCCAATGCCAGAAACGTGACTGTCTAACTCATGATCAGTCTTTAATACACATTTACTAGTAAACTTAACAGTGTAAATCCTCCAGTGCTACCTCTTTTGATTCCTCTTGAACTCATCTATAATTTCTCTGTACATTTTATCTTCACCTTCACTTTTGCGATATATTTTATCCAACTGTTGTATTTTTTATTGCCTTCTGTCAGCATTTCGCCTCGCTTGTTTTTTATCCAAACTGAAATATATATTTTATCATTTCTGATTAGGACTTTATAAAATCTCTTGGTTTGCTTCACTGTTTTCCTCCGCTCCTTTTCAAAATTCTTCTTTGTTACTTGGCTATTTGTTTTCACCTTTAATTACTAAGATTTTTACACATACTTCTCTCGCTGTGTACACTAATATTTCCTTAAATATCAGCCATATATTTATTTGTTTACTATCTTGACAGATCGTACATACCGTAGCAAAGTGTGAAGGATTCAAGGATGGTAGCATCGCTAGACCTTCTGCTGATGAACAAATCATCGTAATCAATGAACTATTCGAACAATCCGGCGTGACATCGTCCATAGACTACGTAGAAGCGCATGGAACAGGCACAAAATACGGCGACAAGTCTGAGCTGACGTCATATCACGCAACCTACTGCAAGAACCGCACCAAACCTTTGCTCTTAGGAACCGTAAAATCCAATATGGGCCATGGAGAATTCGTCTCGGCACTGACCCAGCTCGCCAAAATTGCCTTCATCTTCGAAACGGGTTTGATTCCGGCGAATCTTCACTTTAAAAGTTCCACTCACCCGGCTATTGCTTCAGGAGCCATAAAAGTAGTCACTGAGAATACCGAGTTTGAAACAGAATGTGGGATGATCCGTAAGTAAGTTACAGAAGTAGTTGAGCTAATGCATTAGCAATCTTCTCTCTAGCTATGATGAGCTTTGGATACAATTCCCTGGTTGCGGTTCTGTATAAGAGGCACGAGAAAGTCAAGCGAAATAGGGGTATTCCAAGTGATGATTTACCCAGACTTGTTTGTATCAGTGGAAGAACCGAAGAGAGCATCAAGTCATTTGCTGATCACCTAAAAAATAACGTTCTGGATGAAGAATTCGTTGCCCTCTTGCATAAAATCTTCAAGTAAACACCTCCATCTTACATTACACTGCCTCTAAACCTCAACAATTACAGGTTCGACAGCCCAACTCATTGCTTCAGAGGATTCAGTCTTGTTTCAAAATCTACTGGGGAGATAGCTCGATCAGCTACTAGATACACCCAACAAAAACCACCACTCTTCATCTGGTTTGGGAAAAAACCCAGCGATTGCTTGGAACTTGTTAGAGACCTGATGGGCTTCGATATCTTCGCAAACACAATGAAAAAGCAAGTAAACCACATTTTTATCGAGTTAGCTCTCATTCTTCAAATTTTAGAGTATCAAACATTTTGGAATCAAAAGGTCTTGGCTTGAAAGATGTCTTCTCTAGCAATCATGTAGTTCTCGGTGTGGCTTTTCAAATGGGAATTCTGGATCTTCTGAAGGAACTGGGTATCGATTTCGATGGTGTTTTTGGTTATTCCTGTGGAGAAATGATTCAGGCATACGTGAAAGGCTTCTTCACATTAGAACAGACTATTACTACAGCGTATTGTGTTGGAGAAGTGCTGTCTAACATATCGGACACTATGGGAGCTGACGATATATCACAGTTCATCGCCAAAAACGAAACTCTACAATTATTTGGTGTTCCTTTAATTAATATGGATGGTTGCTTTGCAGCAGAATACTTCGCCAAAAAAGTTTTAAGGTCCAAAGAGGAGGGTGCTCTTCACTCATTCCCAGAAGATGGTGTAGTACTGAAAGTTGGAAAAATCGAGGTTGACAACGAAGAAAATGATAGAGTCGTTAATATTTTTGGAGTCGTTTCTTTATTAAAGGCTATAGGGAGGTAAGTACACCATTTTTTTTCTTTTAAGTGCGTCTACAACTCTTCTGTAGAATCTACGAGCTTGGGTACAATCCAAGTCTTGAGAAGCTATATCCAGAAGTGACGTTCCCAGTTAGCAGAGCGACTCCCATGATTTCTCCATTGATTAAGTGGGACCACTCGAAGTCTTGGTACGTGCCAACTTATACCAACAAAAATCTGATGAATGGTAACGAAAGAATCGTTGGTATTGATTTGAGAGAGCCAGATTGGGGCTTTGTCGCTGGACATGTGATAGATGGAGGTAAGACTAACCAAGTTTTAAGGAAGAATACACATTATCCTTTTGTAGATAGAGTTGTCTTTCCCGCAACTGGTTACGTATTCCTTGGTTGGGAAACTTTGGCTATTCTTCTAGATAAGGATTTGGAAAGTTCTAAAGTGATTCTTGAAGATTTGAGGTTTATAAAAGCAGTGGAACTTCCTATAGATGATAAGGTGGACTTGAGGATCGTAGCTAATCCAGTTACAGGAACATTTGAGGTATCTTATTTGCATATCAATCATTTCTAGCAACTAAAAAAATGTTTCAAAAGTTGTACCTCTTTTTTAATGTTGATCCGAAGTCGCCTAATGTAAATCAGAAGAAATCCATCTTCTTACTTTGACGTTTGACAAAAATGGTATAAGAACTTGTAGCATTTTTTTGTAAAATCAGCCTCTTCAGTTTTTGCTCAACATTCCGTACACCCTGTGTGCATTAATAATACTGACACAAACATGTATAAAGTGTAAGATATCATATTATAATAATAGTATAATGCACTTGTTAACTGGGAAACTCCTTTTGATTTTAGATATTCGAAGGAAACGACCCAGTAGCTTCCGGAAGAGCAAAATTTGTTGATGAAATCATGTCTACAGATGTTATCCGAAGCCTCAGACCTGAAGGTATTGAAATTCAAGGAGATGCCGTATACAAGGAACTTAAACTCAGAGGATATAGCTACATGTATAAGAAACTTCCCTAATTGCGACAAACTTGTAACTTCCTTCTCTTTACAGGGACCTTTTCCAAGGTGTTAAGAAGATCAATAGTCACCTAACTTACGCCAAGATTCAATGGAAGAATAATTGGGTTACATTCTTAGACAATTTACTCCAATTATCTCTTATGCAAGTCAAAACTAGAGAACTGTTTGTTCCTACTCTCATAGGATCCATAGCGATCGATGCTGCATATCATCATCGATTTTCAAAAGATTCTGATGATGTCCCAGCCTTCTACATCAAAGAAACCAACACGATTAGAAGTGGAGGAGTAGAGATTGCGCAGTTAAACACTACAGCCATCAATAGAAGGATGAAACCCAAGGAACCTTTGTTGGAAAAATACGTGTTTGTCCCTAACGAGACTGAGTTGAGTTTAGAAGAGTCTGTCAGGGTTATGGTGCAAATAATTGTTGAAAATTACTATAAATTGGTGGTAAACGTGACTGAGGAGGTTGAAGAAGGAAAAGAAGCTTTATCACCATTAATTTTCGAAGCTATCGCAGATGTACCTCTGATACGGTCCGAAATAACCGTTTTAAGTTCTCAAAAATTAAACATGACTAATGTGAAAGTGGAGAATAAATCTCTCAACAACAGTGAAAACAATATCTTCGTAATAGCATCGAACCTTCTTCAAGATAAAGAATCCCTATTTGCTGCTCTTCGCAGCATCGTACCGAACGGCTTTGTTATATCTCGTGAAGCACCTGATGCAGACCTAACAACTCCACCCAGCGTGGAAATCATAACAGTTCACAAAACTCCAAAGGAAACTCTAGTTCTACTCAAGGAATACATCGGTTACGTTGCTTGCACATCGATGGACGTTTCCCGCTTCGATAATGTTGGTCAGTGGTTGCCGCAGCTGAAAGAGGTAGTGAGAAGAGGCAGAGAGGTTCTGATTTATTCTCACAAGAATCCGTGCAGCGGTATTCTCGGATTTTACAACTGCGTAAGGAGAGAAGCAGGAGAGTGTAAAATTCGTTGCGTTTTCATGCAAGACGAGGACAAAAGCTTTGATGGCAACGATGAAAGGTTACACAAGCAGATGAGGAAAGATTTGACGGTGAATGTGTTCAAAAACGGCAAGTGGGGGACTTACAGGCACTTGAAGATGTTGGAAGACCGTGAAATCGAAAGTGATTTTTACTTCGTTGAAAGCAAAACAGGGACCTTGGATAGTCTAAAATGGAGTGAAGGGATTATAAAGCACGACCAGGATAAGGAACTTGTTAATGTAAAGGCGACTCATTAAATTAGATACTGATTTAAACATCGCATTCTTTAGGTTTTCTATTCTGGTCTCTCACATGATGATGCCTTGTCGGCAACTGGCAAACTCAATAAGGATTTAGTCTCACTAAGCGAGGGAAAAAAGCTTTTCGGGATAGAGTTTGCGGGACTGGATTCGAAAGGCACTAAAGTAATGGGTCTGTCTCCTGATGGAACTTTAGCCAATAAGATTTATATAGACAGAGATCTGCTTCTTCCTATTCCGGAAGAATGGTACATGGATGATGCTGCTACTGTTCTTCTCAATTATGGTGTAGCCTGCTATGCTCTCATGAGTGTAAGTAGTATTAGGTTTCATAAGGTTCAAGCTACAGCATGGTAATTATTCATACTTTCAGAAAGCCAACGTCAAAACTGGGCAAACAATTTTGATTCATGTCGGAAGCTCTGGAATAGGTGTAGCAGCAGCAAACATAGCAACAAACTACTTCTATCTGCATGCTTTTATCACTGTGAACAGTCAAAAACAGAAGGAGCTTGTGCAAGAGTATCTGCCGCACCTAACTGGTAAATTTAGTTTAACATGACTGTCCTTAATTCTGTATTGTATAGAGTGTACTATTTTCGATGTCTTTATAGGCTATCTCGATTATTATTAAAGCTAGACGGATGTATTTTCACGACCCTGTCCTACTTTTTGAGCTAAATTAGCAGGTCTGCTTGGGTCGATTTACTCTCTAGGGTGAAACTATAGTCGTTACCGTTGGGTGAGAGTAAATTGACCAGGGCACGTAATTTATTTACCAAAACCTGCTGCCGCAGTGTTCTCCGATGTCATCGATATGCACTAAGTCGATGTCTATAAGTCATAGACCGCTTAGCTGGCAGAGTTCCACTTAGATGACACTGAGGCCATCTGCCCTCGTATTCTCCTATTATTTTTATATTTTGTCGTTGACTATTAACACATCATATACTAGATAATAAAACAAACTTTCACTTCATTCAACATTAACAGCTCAGCAGATTGGTTTCTCCAAAGACACTCAATTCAAGCAATGGGTCCTCAAGAAGACTAAAGGGAAGGGCGTTGATATAGTTTTCAACACTCTAGGACAAGAACATAAGCTGGAGAGCTTAGACTGCTTATCCAAAGGGGGGAAATTCTTGGATATTACCAACGGCCCAGTAGATCCTCTCTTTCAACTAGATTTATCGAAAAAACAAATAGTAATCCACGGTATTAACCCCAGAAAGATCTTGACGTTATCTAAGACAAGGAAGACGCTCATGGAAGCACTGAGGATTACCATTAAGTCCGGCACGGTAAAACCCTTTCCCAGAAAATGCTTCTCCGCAAACGAACTACAGGCAGCCTTCGAGGATACTAAAGACAGGGATGACATCAGCAAAATTTTGATTGAAGTCAGAAAAGAGGAGCTTGAAGATGTTTGCGACCCAATACGGGTCAAAGTAAAGGGAAGTCTAATGTATTCTTGCGACCCCAAGGGTTCGTATGTAATCACTGGAGGTTTGGGAGGATTGGGTCTAGAATTAGCAGAGTATTTAGTTGAAAGAGGAGCCAAGAAATTAGTACTAGCCTCTCGAGCTGGAGTAAGGAATGGATACCAAGCCATGAAAATAAAGTGAGTGTGTTCTATATTTCTTCGCAAATCTGTTTTTTAATTCATTTTTAGTTCATGGGAAACGAGAGGCTGTGAAATAATCATCTCTAAAGTAGACATATCGAAAAGGGAGGGTTGCGAGCAACTACTTGAGGAAGCTAATGCTTTAGGACCCGTAGTTGCCATTTTTGGATTAGCTGGTCTTCTTCTAGATGCTTCTTTAGACAACCAAACAGAGGAGAACTTTATGCAATCATTGGAGCCTAAAGCTCTAGCTACAGCACATTTGGATGAACTCTGTAGAATCCATTGTCCTTATTTGAAGTAAGAAGCAGAAAATCTTTAAACGAAGATGCTGTAAAACGTGTATTTACAGAGATTTTGTTGTATACTCTTCTTTGGCTTGCGGAAAAGGAAATGAGGGGCAAAGCAACTATGGACTGAGCAACTCGATCATGGAAAGGATTTGTGAGAAGAGAAATGAAGACGGATTTCCTGCATTGGCTATACAATGGGGACCACTGGCTGATGTAGGTGTTGTGGTGAATCTTTGCAAAATTACTTTTAAATTACTAAAGAAACGGCTTGACGCGTTCCTAAAACTTTTATTGCTGATAGTCAAAAATGAACAAAATCTTCGGACCAATTTATAAAAAAGCAAATGTTCTACAAGGTAGTTTTTGGTGTCCTGATTAAGGTCACAAAAGCCTGAGAAGCGGGAGTGTAGGGATTAAATTTGCCAATTCTCGAAAAGGCTGTGAAACTATTTTTTCGAGATATGGCGGTTTTTTGTGACTACGACAAAGTGCATAACAGCAAAAAGAAAGCTATGAAGATTCTTAATAATAAAAGAAGTAGTTTTCTTCCTATACGAAATCATTTTCTCGTTCGCCGAAGCCTTCTTGTTCTAGGTCGTTTAGGAATGCTGACATTCTGTTGGTCCTTTTCGTTGATTTGTATTTTGTTTGTAGTTCTCGTTTATTTCAAGCTTCTTCTGTATGTTTTGTCTAATATTTGCAGCTTTTCCTCTTATTTCTCTTGCAGGGTTTTTATATCATTGTTGGCACCACTCTCCTCGTATATTTGGTAAACCAGTATGCTTCGAAGGCAGTTCTTGTCTCGCTAGATTTTTAGTACCACGCTAGTATAATTTGTTGTATACTGTTGTCTAAATACACGGAATTCATCACTGCAATCTTAGAATTACTCAAAGTGATGCTCATCTTTTTTTTTAACTTTACAAACTTTGTCAATAATAATTGTTGGATATAATGGTGTACAATGAAAATGTATATAAATACAATACAGTAACAAATAGAAATACAGAATTTAATCGTTTAATGGCACCGATCGACAGTGGCGTACCAGCATCTATCTAAGGCTAAGGTGTCTAGCTAGCATAAATAAGGACAAGTGACCTACGCCACTAGAAGAATGGCGTGAATTGAATTCTATTCTTACTTGTGGAAGCTTTTTTTTTCACTCTAACTTTTACACCTATAAGCTACACGTAAAACCATCTGCTGAATATAATTATACCGTACGGGATAGAGTGCTTGAGAGAATGCAACAAGCAAGCCATCAAATTGCTGGGACTGTTTATGATTCGGATTTAATGGAACAATGAAAACGATTGAGAAGAAACATTTTAGTATGTGTGACAATCTAGGAGATATCACATAAAAACCACGCCTAATATTCAACCTCAAAGATAGTGTGGAACAGAAATATCCAATAGAACCACATAGGTTTTAAATTCAATGCTAAATAAAAAAACAGTTGCGTTTAGAGAATTGCCATAGTTTTCTTTTGTCTGATGTACTATTGTTGCAGAGTCAATGAAAACCCACTACGGGCCTTGATACCTTATTTAGAAAACCAGACCTACCTAGAAGAMCATCATTTGCKTTGATATGAATTAGTCTAGAAAAATCTTACATGCAGTGCATTATGAGCCAAAGATTTATTGTAGCTATCAACTAAACTTTAATCGATCTTTGTCGTTTAGGTTCTTAATTTTGCTTTATAGGTTGGTTTGGTAGCTAATATGCAGAACTCATTGAAGAGAGAAATGGAAATAATTGGCGCCCTACCGCAGACAATACCAAGCTATTGGTCTACCCTGGACTACTTCCTTACGAACAAAGTCGATACAGTAGTTAGCTCAGCTGTGGTCGCCGAAAAACAGTCCAGGGAATGCACTTTAAGTTTGATAGATGCTGTAGCACAAGCAATGGGTGAGTCTACTAGTGTAAGAGCTTTCCGAGGAAAGAGGGCGAAAATTAATTAAGTAAAATTTTACCACGCGATATGGTAAAATCAGGTTCCTTTACCCACTCAGCATTAGCCGAACATCAACATGAAGCACACACGGTCACAATATTTTGTTTGACAATGTGTCACTTCTAGAAAAAATCCTCCTTTTCACAGCCCGAAAATTCCGAGAAGCCATAGAAATGTCTAAACATCTAAATAATCTGAATCGGGAAGTTGGTTACCACCTCTCTATTGTTTTCTCTATCGTTTGTTGGTTTGTACCATATTCCTACCCCGATGAAGCCCCTTACAAGGGCGAAACGTCGACATTATTCCAAAAACGTCGGAGCGCAAGCTACTACCTCAATTCAACACCCCTTATACAACTTAAAGATATACATACAAATTTAGGCGATTTTCAAGTAAAATGATCAGGTAAATTCGAATTTTAAGGTCGTGATTAAATCTAAATTTGCAAAAATGCTGAAAAGTCCGATTTTCCGCAATTTTTTGATAATACGATTTAGATAGTTTTTTTAACATTTCAATCGTTTTCTCGTTAACGGTAGAACCCAAAGAGCTGTTTTTTTTTACTAGTTAGACTTCGATATGTGCAGAAAACGACGGTTTGCCCGAAATATTCAAAGTTTAAAAGGTTTTTTAAAAAAAATAATATACGCATGGATGACATATTTAGGTAAAGGAGATTTCGCGTATCGGGCTGCTTATTTTTCATAATTTGTCGATGCATTAGCGAGACAAATGAAAAAAAACGGTTCATATTTATTTTTATTGAAAAAATAAACAAAATTTTGCAAATCAAAAAAGTTACTGCGAGTTAAATTGAAATGTCGAGCGCGCCCTGTCTGCCATTGCGAGCCTAGGTATATCAGTGACGGATACGAGGCCACACAGTGCATCGCGGGGCCACAGCAGGCGCATTTTTATAAAATAATGTATCTTACCTTTCGCAAATAACATAAAAATGTGCTAAGCGCACATCACAACACTTGGATAATGGTTCAGAAATAGCTCAAAAACAGGTACCTTTCAGATTGTATTATAAAAACAGTATAAGTAGCCCTAAGTATTGCATTTGCCCTTGCATAAACAAGAAATTAAACATTGCACGTTGCACGTGCATCGAAATGAACATGTAAAGTTTTTGCATTTACAGAAAGGAGTTATTGCACTAGATGTGAACTATTGGCAAAAAAATTGGTTACAGTTCTTCATATTTTATGTGCCATCCGAATTCCAACATGCATATTGACGGCTTTATTTGCCAAGCTGTTTTGTAAACCGCAAACTGCATGTAGGCCCTTCTAACCTGAAACTTTTTCTATCTTGAAAAGTTTAAACCATGTGGTAATAGTTCAACTCCAGTCTGTAGGGAGATACTTTGGCAAAACTGGTTCCATTGAGGTAAACAACTTCCTTCCGATTATTCTAGTAATTTTACAATTTTTGTAGCCGAACATACATACTCGACTGATGTCCAGTCCTCTTAACAATAACAATAATTTAATAATAAATAATAAATAAAGCGACGGTAAATTTTCTCGACAATGTCTTTCGTAAATGGGTATTGAAGTTTTCAAGCAATATTATTTGATTCGCATTCTGTGTGTAATAGTTTTCTATCAGCAAATCATTACTTTTTCTTCTACGAGGCATGTTTTTTAAGTAAGTACCGTTTTGGAATTAAGAAAAGACGTGCAAAGATATCGCAATAATTTTATCTTACATGAAAGCCTGTACCTTAATCTACTTTTCTACATAATTTCCGTGAATATTGAGGCACTTGTCATAATGTGGCACCAGTTTTTGAATACCCTCCTCATAAAATTCTGCCGCCTGACTTGTTAACCACTGTATCACAAATGTTTCGACTTCGTTATCGTCTTGAAGACGCTGACCACCCAGGTGTTTCTTCCAGTGCAGGAACAAATGATAGTCGCTGGGCGCCAGATCAGGGCTGTATGGAGGATGATCTAGAGTTTCCCATTTAAAAGATTTGACGAGATCTTTGGTCCGATTAGCCACATGTGGACGGGCATTGTCATGCAGCAAAACGWTACCCTTACAAAACACTACGAGAATATTGAGGAAAGCAGTCGCACAATGATAAAATTGTAAAGCGTCTGTTTTCTCTCACCTTTTCGTTCACTTTCTGMACCAAMTCTTCATTAACGACCGAAGGACGCCCACTCCGTTCTTCATCATGCWCATTTGTGCGGCCATCTTTAAATGCTCTCACTCATTTCCTTACCATTCCATCACTTATAATGTTTTGTCCGTAAACTTCACAGATCTCACGATGAATATCGATCGGTTTTACGCCTTTAGCACTAAGAAATCGTATAACAGCCCGTACTTCACAATCGGCGGGACTCACGATTGTCGGAGGCATCTTAAACACTCAGTAAACAACGTATACAATGAAGAATCAAACTGTAATGGCGTCAGTGCATAGACAAGAGAGGTAGGTAACCAGCGCGCATGCTCGGAACGCCGACCGTAGCGCTGCGGCGGCGGAATCGCAAAACGGTACTTACTTAAAAAACATGCCTCGTATAACCAACCTTTTATGACGGTTTAGTAAAATTTTGAGAAAATGTCGCTAAACTGTGGGTTTTGTTTTTGTACAGCTTCGCTAGTATTGACAGGTTTCAGTAAAAAGCGTTCCATGCATAATTCGTGGTCGTGGTATTTAAAATCGTTAACAATCATATCAATATTGTCACATACGTACGAACCTTGCCACTTGAGTGTAAGTATCGCGGCGTACGCCACTGTATAAAAAATGCGTACTTAATCATTATTAAGTATCGAGGTGGAAAAAATGAGGGATTGACGCTCTCTCCGATCAACCGTCTTCGTGGGTAGGCGACACGTTCGCTCCGTCCAAGAAAAATGTAAGTACCTCATTATATTCTCTTGTAACTATAAGTTAGTAAATAGATCTTTTGGCAACATTATGTTAACTTTCTTTCCTAAAAGCCTACAAAATTAATGCATTTTCTAAGTGAAAAGTGAGTAAGGTAAGTTCATTTTTAAATCTTTTGATGTCGCTGCTCTACCATCTTTGGATAGATGCGACAATATCAAACCTTTGAATTTTATATAACATTGTGTAGTGTATAGGCCCTCTATGTGTTTATTATTATTATTATTTGTATTTTTTGATTTAGTACGCGGTACGCGCATATCTGGCATTCAGATAACCTAAAATATTGACGCGCATGACGGGAAATACATAACCTAGAAATTTGAATGTTGACGTTCGGTAATGTAGTAATCTTTATATGTGATGTGTGCATGTGTGACGATCGCGATTCGCGAAACCGCAAACAAAAGGTAAGAAGGAGATGATTTTCTAATGTTAAGAAAATAAATAACGACGAAAAGGGATGACATGTTGCGAAAACGATCCGGACTTTTATAAGGTCAGATGAAAGCAATTTAGATTTTGTTAGCTTAGATATTATGTTTTAGCGATTAGATTTGTATTGGTCAGGTTTTATTAGTTAGAACATAAGGGTTTTGTTATTGTGCTTTGTATATATGTTTGTATTTTATTTAGATTTTTGCATTTGCATATCACCCTTTGGCTTTGTTAAATTCTCATTTTGTATTTATATATTTTTGTCCAGTTGTTTGTTTATGATTTAATTTATGTTTGCATAATAACTTAATTCATTTTGGTGCTCAAAAGTATTAACTTCTCTGCTTGGTTTAGATTTATTACATTTACCAACATGAGCCCGCTATGTCATATGTGTATTTGATTTGATGTCTTGAATGTTGTGTGTATTGTTACCCGTTTTACATGTGTTTCTGTTATATAACATGTCTTTCTTGTCTTGATATATATATGTTTTGAATATTTACATGATCTTGATATTTGTCTTTTGCTATTGTATTTTATGTGCCTTGTCTTTATTGTATTTATATGTATTTATTGCCATATTATGTGTTTTTGCCATGTCCATGTTTTGATATTTGCTTTTTATTATTGTTGATTATGCCATACTATTTGTGTGTCTGTGGATGTCGAGCTTTTCATATGGATTGCACAGATACCTGATGCTACCCACCATTATGGAATACAGGTGTGAAGTGTTTTGTATAGGTGTATTCATGTGAGATAGCCAAGTACTATTCTCGATATATTAACTAAAGATGGGTGAAAGACGTCTTTGTTATTTGTAGAGAAACGGTACGACATTGTTGTGTACTACGTATGGGTATGACGATGCTTCCCTGCATCATGTATGCATGGACAGCGGGTTCATGGGTTTGAGCTAATTGGGACGGAGGTTTTCTCTGCCGTGGCTCGTTTCCCTCCTATAGTCCCAGGTGAGTCACGGCACTCTATCAAGCTAGGTAGGATATTAAATCAATAAAGAACCGTTGTGTTCATTTTTAGGGTTGCGGTAATCTTGTGTTTTATTGTCTCAACTTTCCCATTTCGGCTTTCCCAACAATGCATTCCCAAATACAAGGTAGGTAAATTTGACACAACGTAGGCCTGGGTAAAATTAACTAGACGATCATGCCAAATCACGCCAAATTCATGTTAAATTGAAATATATTAAATTTTGATAGATATCAAAATTGACAACTATTGTCATTATGATTTAATTTAGGTTACTTTTATTTGAGTTTGAAATATATCAAAATTGACAAATGTCTGACGTACATTTAATGTGTATATGGGTAGAACCTTGGGGATATTACAATTGAATAATTCCTGCCTTTCAAAAGTAGCAGTGATTAAAAGTTCATGATTGCCTTTTGAAACACATAACAAAACAAAATTGTGGGGTCTGACTTTTGGAAGCAGTTGGAACTTCTGCTGCTTGCAAAACGAGATTATAAAAACCTGTCGTGTATGATCTTCTGCAATGAGATTGCCACAGCGGATTCTTTTCATAAAAGCCAACTTTATAATCGAGTGCTTTTTTTAGCGCCACATAATATTTGTCCATTTTCGGGATGACACATATAAACGTGACTCTTTTGTTACACCTTGCACACTTTTTTTGGAACTACATTGATATATGACAGACAACAATATTTATATAAATTATCTGCAACATAACTCGCTACATGAAATGCAACAACAAATACAATAGGTAACTTAGGAGATCGTTTCATTTTCACCAATTTGCTTATTTCAAAAATTGAAAAATAATTTTTAATGATTACAAGAAGAATAAAAACACAATACACTGTTGGACAAAAGTTTACGCCCACCGTCGATTTTCAGTGTTCTGGATTTTTGAAAACTCTTAATGTTAAACTGTTATTGACATGTGATTTGGCATACGGAAAAACCTATGCTCCTATGTTTTTATGAAAAACAATTGATATTTCACATTTTTAGACATTTTTATTGCATGTTTTACTTGGACAAAAGTTTACGCCCACTTCGCATTTTTGTTGAATTTAAGGCGGCTATGTTAATGTAATGTAATGCGTCAGTTGTTATACGTATCTGTCAACATGGGAAAAGGAAAGAGTCTTTCTGAGTATGAACGTGGGCAAATTCAAGCAAAGCGTGCAGCCAGCGATAGTATTCGTAAAATTGCTCGTGATTTGTCAAGGTCGCCTGATGTGATTCGTCGTTTTTTGAGAAATCCTGCTGGTTATGGTAGAAAGAAACGTTCAGGAAGGCCTACAAAACTCAGTCAACGCACTAAACGGGAAATTGTCAAATTTGCCTCGAATTCTACTAAGTCTGGTAATGACATAAAATGGGAACTGAATTTGAGCGTATCGAGTAGGACGATCAGGCGGGCTATTAATGAATCGCCGCATATCAAACGATGCAAGATGATGCGTGCCCCGTCACTCAAAGATTCTGATAGGCTTATTCGCTATGATTTCGCCGAAAGAAACGTCGACAGAAAATGAAGCGAAGTAAGCAAACGTTCATAATAATTCAAAAAATTTAATAAATTTATAAAATTATTAATTGACCATTACATTGACAGTTTCTAATTCGCTTTAGGTCATCTTCAGCGATGAAAAGAAATTCAATCTCGACGGTCCAGACGGGTTCCTTCATTATTGGCGTGATTTAACGAAAGAGCCACGCTTTTTTTCTAGGCGTAACTTTGGCGGCGGTACTTGTATGGTATGCTTTCACCTCACCTCGTATGGATAGCGCAGAGTACATTGATGTTTTACAGACAAATCTGGTGCCGTACCTTCGTCGATTTCGCCGTTTAAAGTTGGTTAATCAGCAAGATAACGCGCCTATTCATCGAAGTAATGTGACTATGCAGTGGTTTCGACAACGACGTGTGGAATTACTCGAATGGCCTGCGCGTTCTCCGGACTGTAATCCCATGGAAAACGTTTGGGCTAKACTCGTCCGTCGAGTTTATGCAAATAACAGGCAGTATGGGACCGTAGACGAACTGAAAGCCGCGATCAGACAAGTCTGGGATGAACTCGAGCCAAACATCTTGAATAACCTCATTTTGTCTATGAAAAAACGCATGATTGCGCTGTTGAAATGTAACGGTGGTGTTATAAATTATTAATGTTTTAAATTATTATTAATTATTATAATTAATGTTTAAAATTAAATTAGTTTTGGCTTTTAAATAAATAAATCTCGTTAAAAAATGCGAAGTGGGCGTAAACTTTTGTCCAGGTCATAAATGCAAAAATGTCTATAAAAACGTGAAATATCAATCGTTTTTCATAAAAACATAGGAACACAGGTTTTTCCGTATGCCAAATCATTTGTCAATAACAGTTTAAGGTTAAGCGTTTTCAAATGTCCAGAACACCGAAAATCGACGGTGGGTGTAAACCTTTGTCCAACAGTGTATGCGATCACAACGTAACTATACACTTATAATGCCGTATACCTACGCAGACGTAGCTATTGTGGTTGACAGAGCACGCTAATATGGCGAGCACGCTCAAAAACTTTTCACTTTAACTCACCGTAACTTTTTTGTCTTATAATATTTTGTTTATTTTTTCACTAAAAATAAAATTGAACCATAATTTCCATTTGTCTCGCTGATGCATCGCCAAATTATGAAAAATAAGTATAGTTGTCCGGGACGTGAAATTTTCTTTACCTGAATATGTTGCTAATACCATTGAGTTTATTACTCCGATCGGAATATTATAATCAAGGCTAATACGTATATATTTTTTCACACGTTGACTTTAAATATTGAAATGTTTCTAATAGACCTACATTATCTGCACATTTCAAAGAATATGTGTTAAAAAAATCAGCTCTTTAGGTCTAGCCGTTATCGAGAAGACAATTAAAACGTTTCAAAAATTGCACAAATTGAGCTTTACAATAATTATATGAAATAACCTACTTTTAGGCAATTTTGCAATTTCAGATTTAATCGCGACCTCAAACTTCCAATTCAGCTGATCAGCTTACGTGATAATTGCCCAAATTTGTTTATATATGTTCAAGTTGTATAGAGGGTCCTTAAAACGCTTAATTTTGGGGTTCTGCGCTCGGACGTTGTATGTTTTGAAGTCGAACAACTTGTAATCTGAGAGCTATCTGGGATCACATAAATTTATCTTGACAGGCATCAACAACCTCAAGAGCATCAGCTTCCAATCCACTCTCTCACAGCTGGGCATGGATTCGGCAATGGCGACAGAAGTAAAGTTCATACTGGAACAGTACGATATTTTCCTGGTTCCTGTAGCAGTTCGCTCTCTAACATTCGAAAGGCTCCAAGAAATGACGGACGAACGAGAAAATAAAAGTTTTGCCAKCGTAAAGGTAAAGGGCATTCACGACGACGAGAGGCTTCGAGGTAAATCCGCGAGCTCGCATAGTTTCAGTGTTAAAAATGCTCGTTTTAGGTTCAGACATTCCAGCATTGATAATCCACTTTCTCCTGAGGAGCATAGGAAACGAGAATCCGCTTGGAGTTTCTTCTATCAAGCTCAACAGTGCTGTTGATGACACTTGCGAGGAAAAGGTGTTCTTCTTTCCCGGGATGTACTGCAACACTACAGCGTTGGAGCCACTGGCCAAAGAAATGAGAGCTCGGGTGTGGTGTTTGCAGTACGATTCTGAAAACAAGGAGAAGACCATCCAACACGATGCCCGAAAGCTTGCGGAGGTATAATATCGAGAAGTATTTACAGTTCCAGCACAGAAAATGAAACCTTGTATATAAATTTTTATAGTTTCTTTATCCACGAATTTTTTACTAATCATCTCTGTTGAGAATAGACTCTGGTTTATGCTATTTGCTATTAATTTTATTCAGAAAAAAACAAGTTTTCAAAACTTGTCTCCTTGCTGGTAAATATTTAGGACTATTTTACGTGAAATCCTGACCGATTAGCAGCTTTGGAAGAGCATCTTTGAAATTACGAAAATTTACCTCGGAGAGGTGTAACGATTTTGGTTTGATTTTCTGGCATCTACGCTTTGAACTGGTGAGCCCAAATGTTTCATGGTATATTCAATTCAATTTCAAAGGCTACCTTTTTAATTTCCGTTTTTATATGTATTTTTGTCAGTCCATCTTAGTTTCAAAAATGTTTCCTCCCCTTTAAGTTCAATAGTGCTTGCAAAACTTTCATCCATTAAAATGATTGTTAATCCCTCATCAAATAATGCATAAATTTTATACTATGATGTTAAAGTTCTAATAACTACAGGTGTAATTTTTTAGAATATCACATTGTTATAATTCTCAAATGTAGGTGAAACGAATTGATCTTTTTGAATTGAATCTTTTGTAGTTTCTACCTTAGTAGTTTTACCTTTAAATCATTCGACTCCAAATGCAGTAATCTATGGTTTATCTTTTCACAATTTTCTACTCCACATATTTTCTTATTTCTACAATCTTTCTTTCACAAAATTCCAGCATTTATCTACTGGCATATCTAATATTTTTTACATTCTTTAATATTGTGATCTTCCTTGCATACAGTACAGATTTTACGAAACGACGACGAATTATTTTGTGCTGCTACCAAAATTTACTTATATTTCACAAATGTGTGGACTAGGAACTAAAGATTTGTGCATTATTCATTCTGTAAAATCTTCTAGTGTAGCGTTCCCCATGTTTTTGGCCATTTTATCTCCCTATGAAAACTGCATACCATACTGTAGATTTTATAGCAATTCTTCTAACAACTGAGGACAGGATAAGTAACATTTCATATTTAATTACTGTAACATAACTACGTTAGAGACTGTTTCAGCAATCTTAACCTTAATGGTAAATTTTCAGCTTCTTGTACCAT
Source organism: Rhyzopertha dominica (assembly GCA_025024175.1). NCBI lineage: Eukaryota > Metazoa > Arthropoda > Insecta > Coleoptera > Bostrichidae > Rhyzopertha > Rhyzopertha dominica. Next base: position 9,868,264 of record QCXZ01000043.1, read on the forward strand.
GTTTCTCACCAAGAGCAGATCTCTTCCATATCTATTCTTCAACACCTTTATGATTTCTTCAACTGAMACMTTTTCAGAAACTAACATGGCTTACACTGCATATGTTCTCATCATTTGATACTTCCAAAATTCTTGTGGTGTACTAAGATTGATTGTAAAATGCCGCCCAATCCTTTATGTTACCAGAAAATAATAGTTTGTCATAGTAATATTTATTCTAATTTTTCTTCAAATTTCCTACGTTTTGGGTATATTTCCATAGTTCTAGCTGAAATTCAATTTTTATCTAACCACGATTGTACCTTGTCCAAGGAAACTGCTTACATTCTTTACCCCTTAATTTTTCAAATTCATAAACACTGCCTTTCTGCTAACTGACTTTAGAATTGTCAGATAAACATTTCTGACTTAACTCCAATTCCAACTCTTTTTCTATTACTTCCTTTTGCCTTTGCACACGATTTTCTTGCATTCTAAACTTTTCTTCTTCTACTTCAACTTGTAAAAATTTGCCAGTTTCCTCATTGCTTTAGTTTTTAATATTGCCCCTTGCAGTGACGACTGCTTACCGTTGACTGACATCTCCCCTTTTGCATTTTTTAAATTCACTCTAGGAAATACCAAATAGTCTCTTACTTTCTACTGCTGTAACTTTTCTGCTTTTTGCACTGCACACTCATCTATGAATCACTATTCTTTCTTCTATACCAGAATCTTTCCCCAGGACTGTAAATCACCGAAGGACTAGGTTGTTGGCAATAGACTGCGTATTTTTATTAACTTCATTCAGAATAAATTTGTATTTGACAGCACGATTTATTACATCTTTTGTTAAAACATTTATTTCAATTCATGGTCATACCCCATTATCTAATATTTTCTCAATAATCTCCAAAATAATATTTCCTGCACTTCTGAAGAAACTTTTTTTCCCAAGGAAGTCAAAAGGTTATCTACTTCTAAGACTATCAAATTCGTGGCACACTCCTTCGGTACCGTAGTCAGTTTGGAGACATGCGCCGTTCTGGAATCTGAGGGATACAGAGGTCAAGTAATCCTTCTGGATGGAGCTCCGGTTCTCATAAAAGGCCTAGTCAGGATGATTTTTGGCAACATGGTGGCCGTAGACGAGGTGGAAGCTGAGATCAACATACTGACTCAAGTGCTGAAGTACTTGATAGCGGACATGAAAAATTTTGCTATATCAAAGGTAATAAAGTGTTGATTTTATGTATCCATTGACAATGTCTTTATCTATGTATGTATCTACTTGGAAAATTCTGATTGATCCTTGACAGGTGATGTTGACATTAACATTAGTGGGTGTGACGCAAGAAAGAAGTCACATCTAACCAGTAATCGAATTTGTAATTCTCTTATTCAAGTTGAACCCTACCTTATCTACGTAATTCATTAGCATACCAAACATGTTAATTTGATGTTGAGGTCTTTACTTGTCAAAGTCATTGCTAACCTGGTAACTATGTTTGGGGTAATGTGGATGACACTTGTATTCAGTGGCGGCTCGTCCGGGTCGGCACATTTTTACGGGTTATCCCGAAAAATTTACGCTACTCGGCAACCGTGACTGGGCCGTGTATGGGTTTGTCATCCAAGCCCGTGATCCAAGCGCTGGGTCGGCAGACCGCATCGTATAAGGAACCAATAGCATCGTTTACCTATGAGCTGAACAAAGACGCAACCCTGCGCGCATATTGAATCCTGAGGCGAAAATCGAGACTGCAATGCCTGGGGCCGGCAGACAGTATAAAACGTTAAAACGGACTTCATCATTTATTTCAATTATTTTAAGTTTTTTTTTAATCAACCAATTATAGTTCTGTTTTCTACTGAGTATTACAAATTATCTGATTGACACCCTTTACATGCTTACAGTTTTTTTATAATCATAATTTAATTTTACGTATATATGTTTTTATTGAAGTTAATAAAGGAGGCCCGGCATTCATAATCGTCGGATTCCGAAAATTATTTTTGACATGTACATTGAACAACAATTATATATATAGTTCAAAACTACCCGAATGTTCTACGAAATTTTTCGTTTTCCCAAGATTATTGTAAGAGCTATCCTCTTAAATAAACAATTTTAAGCAGATACCTTCAAACATTTAACAGAATTAATTAAATACATGTTATAAATTTAGTCAATCTGAAATCATTGAAGAATTTCACACAAAAAGAAAATAACAAAATAAGTAAGCGCCAATAATCGCTTAATGCTGTCTGCCGGACTTCCGAATACATCTTCGGATTGGGCTCGACACATATCGACTTCTCGTCTCCGGTGCAGTACAGGTGCACGCTTAACGTTGAAATTATGTAGCTAGTTGCGAGATTAGGCTATTTGTTACCAAATGAACTATATTTTTAACTTGCAGCGATATGAAAATTTACAGAAGTAGCAAGTAATAAACAACAAAACCTACGAGAATATACAAAATTATTTACTAATTTATAAATAAATAATATTGACTAACTAGAGTTGACCAAAGTTTTTACTGCCGACCCAATAGAATTTCTCACCAGCCGCCACTGCTTGTATTGTAGGCCAAAAATATTTTGCAAATACAACTTAATGGTTTATTTAACTTTACCTAATTTTTACAGACCGCCGCAAAACTATTTGCCTGCCAGGCGGTTGATTTACGCATTACAGGACCGTACTTAAAATCTTTCAACCGTTAGATTGAAATTTAAGGAATAAATGAATACAAAATGAATAATAATCTTCTTCTGTACGAAATAAAAATGTTACTTCATATCGACAACTTTCAAATACGCTTGTTGTTTTCTTGTAGGAGGAAATGCGCAAATACAACACCCTGGAAGAACGAGTGGATGCAGTACTGGACCGTCTACCTCCCGAGCTACCCTTTAGCAGAGCTTATGCTAGACATGTGATAATTGGGACCCACAAGAGACACTTGGCGGTGGACAATTACAAACCTTCTTTCGAGAAGCTGCACTCTTACGTCAAGCTGTTCAAGCCAATACAGGAGAGCATGCCTGACTTACCCGAAGACTATGGGCTTCGTACTGTCGTCAACAACAATGTTGACATCCAAGTAATCGACGGAGACCACGCCTCTATTATTGTTAATCCTGATTTGGGAAGGCTTGTGAACCAGGCGTTGGAGTTATAAAAAATTGTAAACTGGTGTAGTAATTTATTGTGATAATATAGAAATAGAAGCAAAGTAGTTGTATAATTTACCCAAAGATATAGCGTGCTGTTTATGATTTAATCTGGTATTTAACTTCCACTAATGTTTATCAAGGTCTAACAGCAAACTGGAGTTCCAGTCCCCAATAAATTGTCTCAAACAGATGCTGTCATCGTGTTATACCTAATTTTTAAAATATTTAGATTCAGGATTTACTCATTTTTAAAGCTTATTGAAAGAAAATACAGGCTTTTACTAGTACTAAACAACATCATACAATGTCTCATTTTTTACAGAGCAGTGGCGTACGAACCAAATTATTTTGATAATGGAATACCAGCTTTTTTACACTTAACAGTACAAATTTGTTGCAAACTATTGATTTGTTGTATAATAAACATTTTAGCAAATTAAATATTAAAATTGAAGTCACACTTCTTCTGGTTTTTTCTTGTTTGTTGTTCTCTTGTTTTGAGAAGAATATTGTGTTTACAAATAACATTTGAACATCAACTGACCGAGATATCTACTACAAGTTTGTTATTTTAAATAGAACGACCTATTTACTTCCACATCCAACGGATGGGAAGTATTGTATCGCGAAAAAAATTTCAAAATTTGTTATTTACTCATTCGCTTTAAAATGGTCGAAAACGTAAAAAAAACAAAATTTGAGCAAAAACAATATCTTGTCTGTGAGTCGGTGTGTCTTTCGAAAGACTAAATATATGAACTTGAAACTTGGCAAACGTATAGATCTCAACTACCCAAAGCGACCTATTGTTTTTGGGGTAAGTAGGGTATCGGTAAGGGGGCGAAATTGGGAAGTAACTACCCTTTTTGCAAATTTTTTTTTTTCGTTTTAGTATGTAGTATAACGGCGAGTTTTATTCGCGCTTATACATTTTCGGTACAGCAAATTGTTTAGAAGGTATTAGCAAAAAAGCGTCACTCAAAAAAACTGTTTTTCCTATAAATATCTCCGAATATATTTAATATATTCAAAATATGAAAATACCTTTAGATAGAAAATAAAATTTCTCACAAAAAGTGTCTCAGAAGATTTATCCAAAATTTTGAAATTTTCGAAATATTTCCAAAAAACTTATTTTGGTCCCTGTTCGTACGATTTTTTGATATTTTGGTATTATACAGGAAATCAAATTTCTAATCGGAAAGCACTGTTGTAATTTTTTTGTTAAGTTAATACTTTTCGAGTTATTTGGAAAAAACAGAATTTAAGAATTTATGTATTTTTGCTAATATCATGAAGACCGTTTGTCTTAGAAAAAATGTGTAGTGAGAAAAAAAATGCTAATTGTATAGTATAAGAAATAAAAATGTAATTGTCATTTTGACAATGGGCTGTGGAAGTATTGATTCAAATTGCAGTGGTTTTTTTATAACGCATTCGATTAAGACCGACAAATTTAACAAAAAAGTACTGAGGTACCACTACCCTATAACCATTTGAGATATCTGATGCTAAATAATTGCTGTCTGTTTTACTTAAAGTATGGAAAATGGAAAAGTTCCTCGATTTTTCGAAAAGAATATAATGGTGATAATAAATAACAATTGAACATAAACTGACCGAAATATTAGTTTCGACTTTGTTATTTGACGTCAAATGAAGACATTAGATATTGTGAACTGTTTTGTGAATAGCAATTATTTAGCATCAGATATCTCAAAAACAAATGATTATAGGATATGTGGTACCTTAGTAATTTTTTGTTTAATTTGGCGCCCTTAATGGAATGCACTATAAAAATGGGGGTCGTTCTATTTAAAACAACAAACGTTGTAGCAGGTACCTTGGTCAGCTGATTTTTAATTTTTTTTTATAAACGGCACAAAATTTTTCTTAACAGTTCATGATACTTCCCCTTTTTAACCATTAGTCTACAGCGTCGAATAAAAAAGTTAGCTATTGTAGACTGTTTCGTGAACAACGATTATTGATCATGAAATATCTCAAAAACAAATGACTCTAGGGTAGTGGTACTTAAGTACTTTTTTGTGTGTAATTCGTCGCCCTTTAATGAGATTGCAATATATTTAAAATAACAAAATTGTAATGGATATCTCGGTCAGCCGATTCTGTAAACACCACAAAATTCTTCTCACAAATTCATAAAACTTCTGCATTTAAAGTCAGTCTACTAAGTCAAATAAAAAGTTAGCTATTGTAGAGTGTTACCGTGTACACCCTGTATAATCAAAATTCTATTAACAAAATTAAGCGCGCGTAGTACATTGAAACTCTTTATCCTTATATTTGAACTGATTCTTTTTTTGTGTTGTATATACAGTTTAATGCCGTGATAAAAGAATAGATAAATGTCCCACTTCCGTTTTATTCTGTGGCAAATAAATACAATTTTGCTGCCTGGTATGGTGATTGTGCCTATCCCTATTATATACAAATTTTAAATTCTACTTTTTCAGTTTATTATTTATGTAATGAATGTATAACGGGATTCTGTACTTAGAAATACACTTTAAGTTATAAGCAACTCACTTAAAGTGTCTCAATAACATCTTAATATATTTTTGACAGTTCTATTTTGAAGAGATTTTAATGATACTAAGATTGAGCTTGCAGCAGTAACCCACTGATATTAGAATATGCGCCTAGTAAAGCTGTTTACGTATTCTTTGATTTAACAAGTAAACAGCTGTATATAAAACTCATATAAATGCAGATATTTTTTCTCACATGATCTATACATATGTCGAGTCATCAATAACCGGCTATCAATATATAGCCCTAAATATCTAACAGCATAAATATTTTGCAATTGCTGATCTCCTAATACATTAGACCGATTTATACGACTTAAAAGCACCGAATAATTTTGAAATATTTACTTTTAGTTCAATACTGTCTAACTAGGAGTTTTAGACTTCAAGATCAGTCACAATGGCAGCTTTTATTACCAGAGTACACTAATGTTGTGTCATCTGTACCCTGTAAGAAAAGTTTGCTTCATATAAATTAAAAACTATAAAGGCTCTAGAATTGAACTCTAAGGGACACTACGTATTACAGTTTACAATGAGCTATTTATATTCAGTATACTGACATGCCGTTGCCTGTTTGCTAGATAACTTTTTAACCATTCTAAGGCTATATCTATCACACGCAGTGGTTCCAGCAACATAATCAGAATTTTATGGTCGACTTCTGCAAATTCAGCGACACAAGGGCGCACAACAAATCGCTATATGTCATACAGCACAGATATGGTCTATAAATTGAACTAGTCTTTTTTCCCCACCCTTGAACAAATGTAAAATTCTGGCTATCTTTAGTTTATCTTGCACTATCCCACTTTCAAAAGACAAATTTATTACTCTGGCCAAAACAGTGGATAATTCAATGTAATTCCATCTGCATCACTTGCTTTATTTTTTTCGTTTGTACATCTTCAGGTATATAGTATATTCTATACACTTTTTACAACTGACGCTTGATGTTTTCCCAACTCTCTCATTCATTTGTACAGTGAAGACCAAATAAAGGTAAACTCTTTGTAAAGAGCTATTAAAACAAAACGGTGTAGCCTGATAACTTTTTTCCATGATCCCGTATACTGATTTTGAAAAGGGCATTAAAATTAGCGCCAAAAAGGAATGTTTTTACAGAAATTCTATATTCTAACAGGACAAAATTTACATGCATATTCCCAGAATTCAGATTTTCTAAAATCACCTTGTATCTCTGATACTATGACAGATATCGAATTGTATTTTTCAGCATTTTCCGTTAGATAAAGAAGTTTGCAATGTTACAAAGGATGAATTAGTCGACGTAATTGAATAACTCTCTCCGTTTTGTTCAACTTTAAATGGATCAATTGTTTAATGCTTCAAGCGTGTCAAAGACGATGATGATTACCTGTAGTCTAATTTGTATAGACAGCAGACTTACTGAAGAATCAAAGCTGGAAAAGGTAAACACGTTATATCTTTGGGCAAACTTTACTAATTTCAGTGCCAAAAACGGTGCCGCAGGAATCAATGTAGGGACCAATATTATGCAGTCACAAGCAAACATTTTCATCTTTTGGTCCTTTGTTTGTCGATCACTCCAGTGATGGGTCTAATCAAAAAATAGTAAGCCAATTCTACGAAACTTAGTATACTGGCTCCCAAAAATAGTGCCGTTGCTCCGCCCATGGACACTACAATGTAACTGATAATAATAATTTACATGGAACAAATCAATCCAAAAACTGACGAAACTTCCTGAACTCACCGACAAGGTCCAGCCTATCTCTAACAACATTCCTCTTAAACCTCTCGCTAGGTAATCTTTTCAGTGTCAATTCGACAACGGCATATGCTTCAGCGTACCTGCTCAAACACTTCAGTCTGACAGTTTCAAGTTAAAAAGAAAAGCACTAACCCTTTTCTCGTGTCCTTTACCACCGACAATTCCATCTCCGTGCAACTGGGAAGACAGTCGCAGACCAATCCACTCCTGTTGGCCCATATAGGTTTCGAAATCGCCAAGTTGTCATAATTTTTATGTAAGCACGCGAGTCCTTTTAGATCGCACTGAAGATGGGGCGCTAAACGGAAGGAAAAAGCCAATGAATTGCTTGTTTTTTTTTGTTCTTGCGCCTAGTCAGCTTACGGGTGTTTGGCATCAAATGTTGTACACAGCCGCAAATACGAATTTGGGCGTCTTTTCTGCATTGTACTCCACATGCGCTGTAGCTGTAATGTTTGTAGATGTCTATATCAGATTCGTCTGCAAATCGGCATTTTCTTTGTTCGATACTGACGTATTTCACCTATATAGGTAGAATTAAAACTTAGGTGTTTAAAATTAATTACCCTAAAATAGTAGACAAATCTAGTTATAAAGGTTTAAAGTGTACACTGGACGAAATAGCCAAAACAAGCAGCAATGTAAAGAGAGCCTTGTAGGTGGTAGCAAGAAGTATTGGCATTTCTGAGAAGTAACAGAATAACAAAACCAACGAAGGAAAATAAAAAGGAAGGGAAATACACACATAAACAACGGACAGAGGAAGTACAAGGAAACGAAAACGGTCTTTACTGTTCCAGGAAAATGCCAATATGAGCTAGATATATTGGCAGATATAAGAAAAACGAAGGAAGAGAAGTGAAATAACAAACGAGTGACTGCAGAACCGTCAAATACGTCCAGCAGAAATATTTTACAAAGTAGCAACCGCTAACCTCAAAAAAATAAAACCCAAGATGACTTGTTAGGCTAATGAAGATGACCATATATTACTACATGGTACCGACACAGATGTGGACGCCGAAGATTTTTCTCAAAAATGAAGTAGATTCTGAAAAAGAAAGCAACCGAGGCCAGTAGAGAAAATATGGACCAGTTCATTAGTTTTGCAGGTTATTTTGGGGGAAATTTAAAAAATACAAGCTAACCCTGGAGATGTTGAGAAAAATAGTTTGTGCGCCCGTGGTTGGTTCCTATTCTCCGTATTAAGATAATATCATAATCCCGTCACTTAAATCTGAACCGTCTGCCTTACGTGAAGGCGCTGTGTGGTTACCGGGTTTTATATTACTTGGCTAATAACGGCTTCAGTAAAGACAGTTTTAATGGGTACCGGCCGTACGACAGTGTTTTTAATGAATTGAATTGATGTGAACGCTCGTACCTGTATTAAATATATTCTATATCACTACATTAGTGATCTAATGCAAAAAAATAAGTACCTAATGCATAAATTATATAAGCTGATATTAGATTATTAAACTAGTCATAGTGTTGAGACACAAAACTCCGTATATCTGTTGAGTATCAAAATTACTTGTTTCTGTTACTAATGCAGTTGAGTAGTCAAATAACAAAAGTATAACCATCAGAACATAATAAGCATAGGTACTATATGTGGGAGTCGATTCAGCATTTATGTTCCGACGATGGAACATAGCAAGAAGAATGACCTTTTTCTTGTCCAACATTTTTTTAAATAATTCAACACCAAGCACCAGGAACGCGAGACGTCACAGAAACAACACTACAAAAAATCTAAACTGATCAAGACCACCCACATTCAAGTCTGTGGTGTTTCTATAATCGTTTTAAATTATATCAGGTTGGCATATTATTTCTATGATGTATCGTTTTCTAGGTGACTTTTTTATTTACTTTAAAAACTTGTTTAAACTGCATATTTTAAAAAATTTTTGAAGTTTTTTTTTGACAAATATTGCTGAAGTGATCTAAACGTCAGAATAGGAATTTTTGTCAGTTTTTAAATCAGTGATAAGGATTCTCCGAATATTTACCTTCTGTATCCTTCTACAATATTATACTATTCCCATTCTTCTAAGGTTGTATGGCCGCAGCAAAATATTTTAACAGCAATAATGGAGGATTACTTATCAATTCAGTTCCCTTTAGAAAATACCGACGAACAAGTCATAAATTAGTCGCAGGTACCCCGGAGAAATATGTGTAACGAATACGAGGGTGAATGCTTTCAGCGTCCATAAATTAAGATAATATTTTGTCGGATAGATCGCTGTCTCTTGAAAACACTGACAAAAAATTAATAGTCTGACGTTTCGATAACACCTGTAATCTTTGTCAAAGACGAAGAACCTCAAAATTTGCCTGACACAAGTTCAAACAAAATTTTGAATGTAAATAAACAAATCACCAAGGATGCGAGACGTCATAGAAACAACGTGCCAACCTGATAAAAAGGAACCTAACGATGAAAAAGGAACTACCTACCTACTAGATATACACGAACTACTTGATAAAAGATAACTACAAAATAGCCTTCCAAATGTCACCTAACTCATAATTTCCACAATCCCTATTAAAATGATTAGTATTCCTACAAATTTCTATAGATTCTTTTATTAGACGTTTGTGATAATATTTTTCTCTATGTAAAATTTTTGTTTTATCAAAATCAATCATGTGTTTAGTCAAATATGAGTGTTCAGCTACGGAAGATTTATCTATCTGTTGCAACCTAGTAGCTCGTATGTGTTCTTTCAAACGCGTACCTACCTTTCTTTTAGTTTGACATATGTGACACTTTCCGCAGGAACAAGTAATTTTGTAAACACCTTCACTCTCTAAATGTACTTTATCTTTAGTAGAGCTTAAAATTTTATCTAAATTATTATATGTACTATCAACAACTAAAATATCGTGTTTTCTAAGCATCCTCTTTAATTTTTCCGAAAGGCCTTGTACGTAAGGCAAACTCAACTTCAATTTACTTTGTCGTGGCTGAGAATTTACTTGATTTGGATGAGCACTTTTACTAAAAACTGACCAAATATTCTTACTACTATAACCATTTCTCACTAGCGCTGATTTAAAATGATATATTTCTTTTTGTACAGAACTTTCATCTGATATCTTTTGTGCTCTAACAAATAACGTCCTAATAAGACTATTCTTTTGAGAAGGAGGGTGGTGAGAGGTGGCATGTAAATATCTGTCTGTGTGTGTTGGTTTTCTGTAAACCTTGTGTCCTAACTGCCCAGTGTTTGTTCTGTAAATTTGGACATCCAAGAAAGGTAAACTACCATTGCTTTCTAATTCCATAGTAAATTTTATGTCGGGATTTTGACTGTTCAAATGATTTAGCAACCTACCCGGCTCTTCTATACCGTGGGGCCAAATAACAAAAGTGTCATCTACGTACCTATACCAACATTTTAGTTTAAGCTGAAAACTGTTTATCGCTACATGTTCAAAATTTTCCATAAACAAATTGGCTACTATAGGACTTATTGAACCCATTGCACAACTAATATTATTCAAATTCTAAATGGTTCTGAATGGTAGCACATCTTCTTTTCTAAACATGATGATAATTTTCAATATAGGGCTGGAAGGTTTATAGATGACGCTAATTATGCAAATTTATGGTACCGACACGTGTCTGCAGTAAACTCGTTATGATAGCGATTGTTTCCTGTACAAATTTACGATTGATTTCTATACAAAAGGACACTTCATATAACCTTATTCCAATGGGAAAACTACAGTTGTGAATACTAGTCTAGTACTACAAACTACAGTTCTGAAAGAAGGAAAAAATTAATCTGTTGTATGTACCAATTTACCAATCAAGTGATATTTAATTCTTAATGCTATGATCTAAAATTGCCTTTGAAAAAACGAGTCGTCTCTGTATCTCTGTAAGTATAAGTAATTATACGCTACGGGTGGTCATTCTTGACAGATTCCGATGACTTTTAATCGTTTCGAATATCAGAATAGAACCTTGTTAATTTTCACAATGATTGATGTAATAATTTCATTTTTATATACTGTTTTTTATAACAAACGTCTTTTTAGCTGTTTTCTTTGCGTTAATTTTTTTGCAAGTAACAGTATTGAATACTGCACATGATGGCATTTAATGTCAGTGAGTTTTAAAGCTTACAGGAGTAAAGAAACAGCCTAATAGCTCACATTATTGAAAAATTCGTTGAAACCTCTTTCCATAATGTTCAGTAATCCTGTGAATTCTCGACAAGTAGCATCAGCTTTCAGGGTAAACGCTCCTTTGTGGGAGGACTTCCTTAAAGGCTAGGTGGGTACACGAGGATCGTTCTCAATTGAGATACCATGAGGACCTTGATAATAGATACTATCTGATTTTTGATTTTCAAAATGGGGAAATGTGGTTGCAAAAATTCTTAGAAATCTTTCATCGATGATAAAATCTTACTGGACTCTTTGGAAAAAGACAAAGGACAAAAAAAAACACGTATGTCTGGTAGATACTTCCGGGTTGTGTATGAACTAATAAATTTTATGAAACCAAATTGAAAAAAGAATGAACTTGGCACCACCTTGACAATACTACCTCAGGTTGATTCTCTATTTCCTTAACAGCAAAGTGTCTGTTATAGTACAAATGCGGATTCACAGCTACGATATCTGTCTGTAAAGTCGCCAAGGATGGTACTTCTTGCTTCCCCAAGATATAGATCTGTAAAACGAGTACCTAGATGTCAGAAACACAATAGAGCACGAAACTACATTGACTTGTCCCCGTATTTCCATGTACAAAGAACCTAAAGGACCTCTTCTGTTAGACGCCATGTCAAAGGTAGGACTATCCTTCGATCTGGCTTGGATGGAGTTGATTCCATAGCACACACCAAGTTCCGTGTCTATAGGAGCGAAGTATTTGCAACAGTCGAATGGTTTGTTACGCCACTTGCAAGTGAGAAACATTTCCTCGCAAGTGCTTCGGACCTAAAAGAAAATCAAGAGACTAAAAGCCCGCGTGAAGGTTTCCCCAACATACAAGATCGGCGTAAACACTAAAGTTCGTTTTTGGGCAATTAGGATCTGCTTGATCAATACAGAACTCGATCGTATAGAAATATTGTCCTTTTGAGTACGCCAATTCACGAATGACCTCGTCAAGATTGAAATGATGTTTCTCCCCAAACATTCTGGAAAGAAATCGTGAAAGTGTAGCTACAACAAATCAATCCCCTGCAAAGTATACTGATCTGTAACGTTCATCAACTTGTTCTGGTTGTCTACTTCACACGCAATAACCGAAGGGAAGTTAGTATTCCAGTCCAAATAATTCGTTTCAACGACGAAGCTTATGGCATTATTCTTATAATCGTACCAACTGGCTCTCATCAACGAGGCTGAAGCAATCCAACTTAAGACGCAACATAGTCCCCAGAAAACTCTGTTGAGTATGGAGAGGTAGCAATAGAAAATAATTTTATTTCATTAGCACACCTTTCTGTCCAATGGTAATTCCTTTCTGCTATGAATCTAAAGCCGTGGAAAGAGGTGTTGAGGATGTATTCTCGCAAGTACGACAGCCAAGCCATGATTCCAGCAACTAGGAGAGTGTGTAGAAATTACATCAATAGAGGAAGGAATAAAGCATTATATCACCATGCATTCGTAAATTTCCACACAAACACGATTATATTAATAATAAATGAACCTCAAAACGCACTGAATACAAATCATGTCACATACATCCGCAGACATCAAGGAACCTTATCGGCACAATCACAAGCAAAACATTAGTGTCAACAATAGAAACTTTCGTTAAGCTTGTATATACACAATATCATTTTATAATTTGTGTATGCTACGTCCCCAGTGAGTTTTTATTAATTTTCCATGTGCTGGTACCGTCAGATATCTGTGAAATCGGCAGAGCAATAGATGAGCGGTAGCCCAGATAGCAAACCGCTTGTATCTAACGGCTTTTAGAATTTCAAATTAAAATTACGGGATTTTTCTCGGAAGATAGGGGTAGAAACCTTCGAGTAATTGTTAAGTGAACAAATCAAATGCTCGATATTTTATTTACAACGCATATTGCATTTTCCAGTTAATTTAACCAAATGCATGACGAAAAACTAAATATTCGATAAATGTAGTAGACGCTCGATAAATCTAATAAATATTCTATATCAAATTTTCACTCAGGTTAATATAATAAATACTCAATCAATATCATAAACGCTCGGTAAATGTAGCGAATGCTCGGTATAAGTTTTATATGCATGTTAAAATATAATAAATATTAGATAAATATAATAGACACTCAATGCATGTAACGAATGTACAGTAACTGATTCAAATGTTTCCTGAATTATTAAAAACGTTAAATAAATAATAGATGTTCGATTAATTTAAGGAATGCTCAGTACCAGATGCGAGTGTTTCCTCAATTAGTAAATTGCCGTTAAAATATAATAAATCGCTAAATATTAAATGGAAAAAATTGATAGTGATCAATATTCCTTTTGATTTTAGGGCCTAACAAAAGATTACAAAAGTTCATAAAACACTTTCGTTTAAACTGGCTTTTATCGGCAATCATACTATCAAAATAATGCAAATGCGATAGAGAATAAAAATAAAATACAACGTAATAGTTGTAATCTTAAATAAGGCTTCTATGGGAGCTTGATTTAAAGAACATTTAGATCATTTCAGATTTGGGAGACTTGATAAACCGGATGTCGACTAACAAGAAAGACACAACTCACCCTATAATAATTTTTAAAGGCTATTTAAAGGAGATTCTAACAACACGGTAACGCGTTTGAAAGCACCTTTATTCAAAGAAATAAAGACACTTCAGTAAATTCAGATTTAGGTCCGATATTTTTAACTAGATAAGGAATTCACTTAAGCGTACAAATYCAAATAGTGTAAATAATAATATTTTATTGACTTGACTTCACTTCCGCTGAAGATCGGCGGAGGAAAATATCTTCCAGTCAAATCAAAAACCAAATCGTCAGCACCCGTGGTGTTTACTGCGACCGAAATTTTATACAAATTTCATTAAAATCCATGTCATTGGATCAATCTTTAAACGCGTTTCAAAGACAGCTGTATTCTAAATAAATGGTAAAAACTCTAAGAAATTGATGTCTTACATGGATACGTAGATATTGTTTTTTTTTTTCGAAAGCACTATAGCACTATAGCCTCGTATTCAGTTTAAAATAACCAAGTTTGAAGTTATACAATATTGTCCAGTTTTTATTAGGTAGAGCTGTCTCGAAAACATATTTTGTGTTCAAAATTKCGCAGTTAAGTCGTTTTATTCGTATATAAACAGTCCATTCACTGCAAACGACCCTATTTTACTGTTATACCATATCTCCGAATGAAATTTAATGTTCGAGTTACATTTTTTATGACATATAGGTAAAGTTATATTAATTGGCATATTAGACAAACATTTAGTTTACTAATAACCTTTTAGTAAGCAGAACAGGTAGGTACATTTAGTAAGTCACGGTTCAAAAAAATAGCTACATTCATTTTCAGAATCGTCTGTTTAATTAATCAAAAACTTATTGTAATTAAGCATCCAAATGAAATTAATTTATCATTTTTCTTAAAACGCTACTTTCAAACTAGAGTGCGCATCACTTTCCAATGCGAAAACACGCAGCTAGCTTCAATACAGTTTAGACGTGTTTTAAATTACTCACATTTTTCGCATTTCTTTCTTTCCAATCGCTTGGCGTTTTCACCCAATATAGTCATAGTTCACTACGCACACGAATCACTCCCGAAATCATCTTTTAACCACTTCCGGAAACCAAAATTAGGGAGCTACACCGCGCACGTTAATAGCTCCTCAATACAACTAATACGTGATAATGCCTTCATCGTGTATGCCGTTTGACGAAAAAACAGTATTATAAAAAGTAGTGCATTCAGACGTTTTTTGCCAGTTGTTGCTCAGAGCGCTGCTGCGCTTGACCTTGGGAAGACAACTAAAAATCACAGCGGCGTATTTTATTGTACGTTTTTGATACGCAGAGATACTGGGGGAGTTCATAATTTTCTCATGCCGAAATAAAATATTCTCTAAGAATGTGTAGTTTTACATTTACTTTTAGTGTGACTGCTTAATGTTTAATTTCAAGCTGGATACTAAATTCCCATGCAAATAGCTCTATATATTTTAAAGCACAGCGATTTAGAATGCCCACATTTCCTAAGTGTAAGTAATAATAACATTAGGAATAGTTACTTGCCTTCAATAAAATGGCCTTCCCGTCAACTTTTAAGGAGTAGCTGCACAGCAACATATTTTCATTGATAATAAAAAAGTGAAACAAATTAAATATTTAATTAACTAAGCAAACACTTCTTTGGTAACTGTTTACATAATTGGAAAACAAAATGCACTCGCAGCAAAGAACTCTTAATATAATATTGTATGGAATATGTACAACATACATTAGGGAAATATTACCCTGTCTCTTACCTATTGAAATAAAAGAGCTCTATTAGAATTGGATTTGCCTTTGCTTTTTGCACCGAACAGAATAAGGATTCAAAAAGTACAAAAGTATTGAAATATTAAATTAAATTAATTGCAACTACGGCAACCATTTACGGCTTAGTACAGGTTCCTATCGATGGCACCGGATAAATTAAAATTAAATTAGATATTAATCTTCTCCTCCTGTCAATCTACCCGAACCCACGGCCAGTTTCGCCCTTGTTTGGGCTCCTCAGGTACCGAGTACATTGCCCAAAGTTGCAACCCATGTAGTATGCAGTTCCACTTACCTTAGATGGCGATGAGGTTGGGGCGGTAGTCTGCTTTGGTCAATGTACTCGGTATCTCTACCTGAGGAGCCCAAAGAAGGACGAAACTAGTCATAGCCGGTGCACATTACTGTATCCAAACCTTTTGTAATGTCAGTTTAGATGCATTCAGGGCTATGTTGTAATTCTAAGGAGTTATATAAAAAAATAAACCCATGCTGTTCTCTGACAATAATTGCAAATAAGAAACAGATGAGTGTTCAAAAATGATCCCCTCAAAAAGCTTTGCAATTGGATGTAAAAATGTCGCCCCTAAATGACAACATTAAGATTTTTTTCTTTAAATATTCACTTAAGTGTGAAGTTATATGAGTTGACGTTTCTTTTACTGTTTGCCACTTGCTTTTTTTAGTCAAACTGGTATTATTATGCTTCATTCTTACGTTTATTTCCCATGTTTATCCACATTGTAGTAGAGGTTGTCATCTTAAAATGTCAATACTGGGAATATTATTTGTTAGAGTGGTTTCCAGCATCGCAGATGGAAATATACAGTGAAGCCAGAGATCATTGTTTGAATAATGTACAAGTATAATTAAGCTTCATCTTTGCCATTGTATTTTAACCAGCCTTTGAATTGCTTTGTTATTTGCTTGAAAACGGATGCAGTGAATTAATTCTTTTAGATTTTCATGAATAAAATGTTAAAGATCGATTCTCTTATTGCGTTACTTAAGCCACAGCTATCAGTACAGGGTTCTCAATCGTTCTGGTGCATGGTGGTTGAGTTTTCGCTTTCAGTATAGTAAGCTGATGTTAACTGAAGAAATGCCCCAGCCAACGCATGATCTCTCCACAAGAGATGACATTCCAAGACATACAAAGGCTGGAATCAGTCTTTGCCATGTTCCTCCAGGAGACGAAGTTGTCGTTTCAGGTTTGTTTTGCATAAAAAAAAACCTCGTACAATTAATTCACCTTTTTCAGGCATGTCTGGCACTTTCCCATCATCACTCAACCTACAGGAATTCAAAGAGAACCTCTACAACAAAACTGACATGATGACAACCGATTTGCGTTGGGATAAGAAACATCCTCAAATTATGACGAGGATAGGTCGGATCTCTGGAATAGATAGATTTGATGCAGGGCATTTTGGTAGGATTATGGTGTAATATTTGATCGTCCTAATAAAAATAATCTTCACTGAAGGTGTGCACCCAAAGCAAAGCGAGATCATGGATCCCATGTGTCGTCTATTACTGGAGAAAGCAGTGGAAGCTGTATTCGATGCAGGTGTACATCCTTCAGAGCTAGAGGGCACCAAAACTGGAGTCTACATCGGCATCATCAATTCAGACGCGAGCGAAACGTGGTTCAGGGAAAACGAAGGGAAGAGGAGATATGTATTCACAGGGTATGGGTTTCGTAGTTATACGGAATATAGCACCTTTGCTATTATCGAAAAAATTTTACGGATAATATTGTGTACGATTACCGTCAATCTAACCATTTATGAAATTCTTCTATCTACCTTCGCATAATAATTTTTCTCGAATGCTTTATCGAAACAAGTTTTTTTATTACCTTTCGCAAATTGTCTTTTGTTTCGAATATTTCACATTCCATACTCCCTCCCCTACAAAATGACAGCGTTAGATAGCAAAAACTCAAAAAAATTTATTGGCACCAAAACAAACACGTTCCATAACGAAAGTTGAATCTCCAATTTGTTGAAAGATGCAGTTGTCAAAAATTAATTAAATGCTTAAACTGTCTGTAAAAATGGCAGCTTCATATACTTCCGAGTTTTTCTTTGAATATTGATTGATTGATTGAACCACCGTACGGTCAGGATTTCTGCCACTCCAGGATATACTGCCGGGCCGGCCGTCTTCGCTGGGTTGGAGGGGTACATGCTGATTGCTAGTAGTGCGACTGCCTAGCGCATGTTAAGGACATATAGTGATTGGAGCGGGAAGGTTATATAGGTACATTCATTTTATTTGAATGTTTTCTTGGTGTTGCTGACATCATTGGTCCATTTCAGTTCTTCATTCTTTCCTGATTTTCGAATTATCCTTTCTATAGTTGTTTTCCATTTATAGCACGGCCTACCTTTTTTTAGTTTGTCTCCGCTTAGCTTCCAGGCCTTTCTTTGTATGTGGTTTACTTCTCTCCTTTGGATGTGTCCCCAGTATTTCGTAACGTATGTCTCTATTCTCTTTATGATCGTTCTGCCATCTAGTAGTTTGGCTGTATTTTCCTCGTTTTCATTTATTGCCTTAGCTAGAAGTTGTACCATACCTTTTTCTGCCTTTCTCAAGCTTTTCCTTTTGCCTTTGTTGTTGCGGCATTTTTTACTCCATACGTCATGAGTGGCATAATGATTGATGTATACAGAATCTTTATCAATTTCCAGTGTGGTTTATGTTTCTTTATAAATAGTAATATCGTCCTAGTTACTCTATGTGCAGTTTTGATTCTTTCTCTAACCATCTCTCTGCGGCTAAGATGGCTGGTTATGTACGTACCTAGATATTTGATTTTGTTTGTTGTTCTCAAAATCCGGTTGCCTATTTTGTATTTTGTGCCCGTTTCTAGGATTATTCTGCTGGAAGGATTTTTTATCATGATGTTGCTTTTTGTGTAGTTTATTGTTAGTCCATTTTTGTGGAGTTCGTGTTCTGCATTTTCTAAGAATTCTGCCAAGTCATTTTCGTTCTCCGCGATTATTATCAGGTCATCTGCATATGCAAGGACTATAGGTAGTGCTATTTCATTCTCCTGCTTGTTAAGGTTTTTTGGAGAGCTTCATTTAGCACGATTGTTTTTCTGTTTCGTTGGTGTTGTTTGTCCGTACCACTGCACTGTAGTATTTTCGTGTGGGCAAGCTTTTATTATTCTGTTGATTAAGTAGTGAGGGACCCCTTTGTCCCTTAGGATTTGTGGCATTACGTCATGGTCTATCGTATCAAAAGCTTTCTGTAGATCTACGGTCATCACCAATATTCTAGTGCCTTCCCTCCATTTCTCATCTAGTATTCTTCTCACTGCAAACATGTGGTCATCAGTTGATCTGTTTTTTGCAAAGGCTGCTTGGTACTGCGGTGCTTCTGGTATATATTCTTCCATCTCTCCTAGTAAGAACTGGGCGTAATACTTGTATCCAACACTGCATAGGGTTATTCTTCGCTAGTCTTCCATGTTTTGCGGCGTTTTAATTTTGGGGATCGGATCTTGCACTGTAGTATTCCACTCATCTGGTATTTTGTTGCCAGTAGTCATGTTGTGCAATTAGATTTACTTTAGGTGCCATGTTTTCCTCTTCTAGTTTCTTCAGCCAATGCGCCATAGGTACATATTTTTTGGAGTTGGCGGTATTATTTCTTCTGTATTTCTTTAGATATTTAAAGGTAAAATTTTCTGAAACGCTCAGGGATCCGGTTGACGAAATTCATGTTTCTTGGAACTTCCAGATGCTTTTTCTACATTCAGTATATTATATCCTAAATATGTCAAGACATATTTCTTATATGGTGAACGACATCCTTTTAAACTAAATAACATTGTTGTTAGCTGTCACCATCTTGCTGTAATAACAAAATATTAGAGCGTATAGCAAAACTTGCCTAACCAGATAATTCGAAAAACTGAAAACTGAATTTTTCAGGCATTTCTCATAATTTTATCAGCAAGCTGTATAAATTCTGAAAGCTGAAAAGGGCATATTTCGACAAACTGGAGTTTGAACTAAATTTTTTTTTTCTAGACTTTTGCTATGGATTCTTTTTATTTGGTATCAATACAAAATATGGTGTCTTTATTCTATCCAACGCTGTAATTTGAGAAACTGATGCCATCTGCATAGCCTCCAATGTGATTTACCTTAGTTTCTTTAAAAAAATCAGGGATGGTTAGATTTTCTGGCGACCAGAACTATTTTAGAAATATGACGTCCGTAAAACTTTTTTGATATGTGTTATGGTAAAGAAACTCTGGACCTAGAGGTCTTACGTGCTACACCCTGTACAACATCTCTTTCGTTTCTTGAAAACATTTTTTGTGCAGGGTGCAGAAATCAACATTTGCCCATCGAATATCCCACCATCTCAAACTGGAAGGACCTTCTCATTGCCTTGATTCCGCTTGCTGTACTCTGCTCTACGCTATAGACGAAGCATTGAAGCAACTAAGAGATGGAACTGTAGATGCAGCTATAATTGGTGGTACCTCGCTGTTTCTACACCCTGACATGAGCATTGATTTATTCAAGTAAGCAGGAGAGTCAATTTGAACTACACATATTACGTTTGATTTGTAGGATGAAACTGTGCAGTAAAGATGGGGCCAGCAAAAGCTTTGATGATTTAGCTGATGGTTACGCCAGAGGAGAAACGTCTGCTGCCGTTTTCTTGCAGAGGGCTAAGGACGCTAGAAGAATATACGCAAAGGTAGGTATAGAAATCAGTAATCTGGATTTTGCAAGACAATTTCTATAGCACATCGTACATTTATAGGGCGATTAACTAAAAATAGTTCAAATAAAAGTTATTTAGATTTAAGCGCTTAATAAATTAGAAGTATTTATAGAGATGGCAAAATTTGTTATTTTAAATAGAACACCTTCTATATTATTGCATTTTAAAATAATTTCTTGGGAAAACGGCAAGAGTGTTTGGGCTAAATTAAGCAATGGATTTTTTAATTATCTATATTTCGAGCCATAATTGGCCCATCGTTAGGACTCTAAAATTAAATATATAACAGGCATTTTTATGACGATGGGCCGATTATGGCTCGAAATATAGACAGTTAAAAAATCCATTGCTTAATTTAGCCCAAATACTCTTGCCGTTTTCCCAAGAAATTATTTATAATACATCCGGCAATTATCTTTCAATTATTGCATTTTTATATATTTACCTATTGGCTTAGTGTATCATCTGTATAGACCCCCTTCTGATATAATAATCTTGCCCTGTAGGTGCTGGCATTTCTAATTATCTTCTCGAGCACGAAGTTGAACAGAATTTGAGAACAGAGGAACTCCTTTCCACTGCAAATTTATCCGATGTTTTATTATTCATTTTCACTGTATTTTCCCTGTACACTTGGTCATTTTCGCTAGTTTTACTAGGTTTTTACTACCTCTCTACTATGATAATGCCTGAAAAATGACTGGCCACTTTACACTGTCATATGCTTGTTTAAAATCTACAATAAGCACATGACTGCATAACTCATACTCAGTCTTACGTTAGTTTTTAATACTCATTGCCTACTACCCTTAACAGTGAAAATTCTCTGTAATACCTACATTATTTATTGGTACAATTGTCCTCATTTTTCAGTCCTGCAGTGCAGTTCGTTTCTTCCACCAACTTGTCTGCTTTTCGTTTATCTACTAAGACTTTTACACGGACTTCCCTCGCTGTGCACACTAACATTTCCTTAAATTTTAACCATACGTCATCTTGATTTTCCTCTCTGTTTCAGTTTACACAGTCTAATTGCTGTTTTTGTTCTTGCTTTTGTCTTTATTTGTTTGCTGTCCTCACAGATCGTACATTCCGTGGCAAAGTGTGAAGGATTCAAGGAAGGAAGCATCGCTAGACCTTCTGCTGATGAACAAATCATCGTAATCAATGAACTATTCGAACAATCCGGCGTGACATCGTCCATAGACTACGTGGAAGCGCATGGAACAGGCACAAAATACGGCGACAAGTCTGAGCTGACGTCATATCACGCAACCTACTGCAAGAATCGCACCAAACCTTTGCTCTTAGGAACCGTAAAATCCAATATGGGCCATGGAGAATTCGTCTCGGCACTGACCCAGCTCGCCAAAATTGCCTTCATCTTCGAAACGGGTTTGATCCCGGCGAATCTTCACTTTAAAAGTTCCACTCACCCGGCTATTGCTTCAGGAGCCATAAAAGTAGTCACTGAGAATACAGAGTTTGAAACAGAATGTGGGATGATCCGTAAGTAAGTTACAGAAGTAGTTGAGCTAATGCATTAGCAATCTCCTCTCTAGCTATGATGAGCTTTGGATACAATTCCCTGGTTGCGGTTCTGTACAAGAGGCACGAGAAGGTTAAGCGAAATAAGGGTATTCCAAGTGATGATTTGCCCAGGCTTGTTTGTATCAGTGGAAGAACCGAAGAGTGCATCAAGTCATTCGCTGATTACCTAAAACATAACGTTCTGGATGAAGAATTCGTTGCCCTCTTGCATAAAATCTTCAAGTAAACACCTCCATCTTACATTACACTGCTTCTAAACCTCGGCAATTACAGGTTCGACAGCCCAACTCATTGCTTCAGAGGATTCAGTCTTGTTTCAAAATCTACTGGGGAGATAGCTCGATCAGCTACTAGATACACCCAACAAAAACCACCACTCTTCATCTGGTTTGGAAAAAAACCCAGCGATTGCTTGGAACTTGTTAGAGACCTGATGGGCTTCGATATCTTCGCAAACTCAATGAAGAAGCAAGTAAACCACATTTTAATCGAGCAGCTCTCATTCTTCAAATTTTAGAGTGTCAAACATATTGGAATCAAAAGGACTTAGCTTGAAAGACGTTTACTCTACCAATCGCGTAGTACTCGGTGTGGCTTTTCAAATGGGAATTTTGGATCTTCTGAAGGAACTGGTTATCGATTTCGATGGTGTTTTTGGTTATTCCTGTGGAGAAATGCTCCAAGCATACGTCAAAGGCTTCTTCACATTAGAACAGACCGTTACTACGGCGTATTGTGTTGGAGAAGTGCTGTCTAACATATCGGACACTATGGGAGCTGAGGATATATCACAGTTCATCGCCAAAAACAAAACTCTGCAATTATTTGGTGTTCCTTTAATTAATAACGATGGTTGCTTTGCAGCTGAATACTTTGCTAAAAAAATTTTAAGGTCAAAAGAAGAGGGTGCTCTTCACTCATTCCCAGAAGATGGTGTAGTGTTGAAAGTTGGCAAAATCGAGGTTGACAACGAAGAAAACGATAGAGTCATTAATATTTTTGGAGTCGTATCTTTATTAAAGGCTATAGGGAGGTAAGTACACCATTTTTTTTATTTTAAGTGCGTCCACAACTCTCCTGTAGAATCTACGAGCTTGGGTACAACCCATGCCTTGAGAAGCTATATCCAGAAGTGACGTTCCCAGTTAGCAGAGCTACTCCAATGATTTCTCCATTGATTAAGTGGGACCACTCGAAGTCTTGGTACATGCCAACTTATACCAACAAAAATCTGATGAATGGTAACGAAAGAATCGTTGGTATTGATTTGAGAGAGCCAGATTGGGGCTTTGTCGCTGGACACGTGATAGATGGAGGTAACACTGACTAAGTTTTAAGGCAGTATACACATTGTCCTTTTGTAGATAGAGTTGTTTTTCCCGCAACTGGTTACGTATTCCTTGGTTGGGAAACTTTGGCTATTCTTCTAGATAAGGATTTGGAAAGTTCTAAAGTGATTCTTAAAGATTTGAGGTTTATAAAAGCAGTGGAACTTCCTATAGATGATAAGGTGGACTTGAGGATCGTAGCCAATCCAGTCACAGGAACATTTGAGGTATCTCATTTGCATATCAATTATTTTTAGCAAATAATAAATGTTTCATAAGTTTACTTATAAATTAAAATACACTTAATTCTTCATAGGATTTAGATTAGAATACCTAGAGAAAATTCATGAAATAAAGAACGTAACAAGAAACTTATGTCACCCAAATATAATACTATTGCACACAGCTTGCTCGTAATAAGGAACAAGAATACTCATTATACTCGAAACATAAATGCCATCAGTTCCATACCATCTTTGTCAAAACTCATAAGCAACAAAGAGGTGTCAAACATAACAGCTATAATACAACAATGATGATAATAATAATATCATGTGCTTGTTAACTGGGAAACTTCTTTTTATTTTAGATATTCGAAGGAAACGATCCCGTAGCTTCCGGAAGAGCAAAATTTGTCGATAAAATCATATCTACAGATGTAATCCGAAGCCTCAAACCTGAAGGTGTAGAAATTCAAGGGGATGCAGTATACAAGGAACTTAAACTCGGAGGATATGGTTATAAGTATAATAAACTTCCCTCTTTGCGACAAACTTGTAACTCCCTCTTCTTTCCAGGGATCTTTTCCAAGGTATCAAAATAATCAACAGTCACCTAACTTACGCCAAGATTCAATGGAGGAACAACTGGGTCACATTCTTAGACAACTTGCTCCAATTATCTCTTATGCAAGTCAAAACTAGAGAACTGTTTGTTCCTACTCTAATAGGATCTATAGCGATCGATGCGGCTTATCATCATCGATTTGCTAAAGGTTCTGATGATCTTCCATCTTTTTATATCAAAGAAACTAACACGATTAGAAGTGGAGGAGTTGAGATTGCGCAGTTAAACGCTACAGCCATCGATAGAAGGGTGAAAACCAAAGAACCTTTGCTGGAAAAATACGTGTTTGTCCCTAACGAGACTGAGTTGAGTTTAGAAGAGTCCGTCAGGGTTATGGTGCAAATAATTGTTGAAAATTACTATAAGTTAGTTATAAACGTGACTGAGGAGGTTGAAGAAGGGAAAGAAGCTTTATTACCATTAATTTATGACGCTATCGCAGATGTGCCCCTGATACGGTGTGAGATAACCGTTTTAAGTTCCCATAAATTAAACCTGACTAATGTGAAAGTCGAGAATAAGTCCTTGAACGACAGTGAAGACAATATCTTCGTAGTATCTTCGAATTTGCTTCAAGATAATGAATCCCTATTCGCTGCTCTTCGCAGCATTGTTTCGGGCGGTTTTATTATAACTCGTGAAGCACTAGATGCAGACCTAACAACTCCACCCAGTGTGGAAATCATAGCAGTTCACAAAACTCCAAAGGAAACTCTAGTACTACTCAAGGAACACATAGGCTACGTTGCTTCTAAATCGGTGGACGTCTCCCGCTTTGAGAATGTGGGTCAGTGGTTGCCACAGTTGAAAGAGTTGGTGAGAAGGGGCAAAGAAGTTGTGATTTATTCCCACAAGAATCCGTGCAGCGGTATTCTCGGATTTTACAACTGCGTCAAGAGAGAAGCAGGAGAGTGTAGAATTCGATGCGTTTTCATGCAAGATGAGAACAAAAGCTTTGATGCCAACGATGAAAGGTTACACAAGCAGATGAGGAAAGACTTGGTCATGAATGTGTTCAAAAACGGCAAATGGGGGACTTACAGGCACTTGAAGATGGTGGAAGACAGTGAAATCGAAAGCGATTTTTACTTCGTCGAAAGCAAAACTGAGAGCTTGGATAGTTTGACATGGAGTGAAGGGATTATAAAGCACGACCGCGATAAGGAACTTGTTAACGTAGGAGTCGACTCATTAAATGAGATTCTGATTTAGAGATCGCAATTTTTAGGTTTTCTATTCTGGTCTCTCACATGATGATGCCTTGTCGGCAACTGGCAAACTCAATAAGGATTTAGTCTCACTAAGCGAGGGAAAAAAGCTTTTCGGGATAGAGTTTGCTGGATTGGATTCGAAAGGCACTAAAGTAATGGGTCTGTGTCCTGATGGAACTCTAGCTAATAAAATCTATATAGACAGAGATCTGCTTCTTCCTATTCCGGAAGAATGGTACATGGATGATGCTGCTACTGTCCTTCTCAATTACGGTGTAGCCTGCTATGCTCTCATGAGTGTAAGGAATTTTCTATTTCATAAGGTTCAAGCTACATCATGGTAATTATTCATACTTTCAGAAAGCCAACGTCAAAACTGGGCAAACAATTTTGATTCATGTCGGAAGCTCTGGAATAGGTGTAGCAGCAGCAAACATAGCAACCAACTACTTCTATCTGCATGCTTTTATCACTGTCAACAGTCGAAAACAGAAAGAGCTGGTACAAGAGTATCTGCCGCACCTAACTGGTAAATTCAGCTTAACACGACTGTCCTTAATTCTGTATTGTACAGTGTCCTATTTTCGATGTCTTTATAGGATATCTCGATTATTATTAAAGCTAGACGGATGTATTTTTACGACCCTGTCCTAATTTTTTTAGATAAATTAGCAGGTCTGCTTTGGTCGATATACTCTCTACTCCTAACAGGGTGAAACTATAGTCGTAGGGTGAGAGTAAATTGACCAGGGCACGTAATTTATTTACTTAAAACCTGCCTCCGCAGTATTCTCCGATGACAACGATATGAGCCTGCACTAAGTCGATGTCATTAGTTATAGAGCGCTTAGCTCGCAGAGTTCCACTTAGATGGCACTGAGGGCATTTACCCTCGTATTCACGTATTATTTTTATATTTTGTCGTTGACTATTAACACATCACATATTAGATAATAAAACAAACTTTCTCTTCATTTAACATTAACAGCTCAGCAGATTGGCTTCTCCAAGGACGCTCAATTCAAGCAATGGGTCCTCAAGAAGACTAAAGGAAAGGGCGTTGATATAGTTTTCAACACTCTAGGACAAGAACATAAGCTCGAGAGCTTATACTGCTTATCCAAAGGGGGAAAATTCTTGGATATAACCAACGGCTCTATAGATCCTCTCTTTCAACTAGATTTATCGAAAAAACAAATAGAAATCCACGGTATTAACCCCAGAAAGGCCTTGACGTTTTCCAAGACAAGGAAGACGCTCATGGAAGCACTGAGAATCACCATTAAGTCTGGCACGGTAAAACCATTTCCCAGAAAATGCTTCTCTGCAAACGAACTACAAGCAGCCTTCGAGGATACCAAAGACAGGGATGACATCAGCAAAATTTTGATTGAAGTCAAGAAAGAGGAGTTTGAAGATGTTTGCGACCCAATACGGGTCAAAGTAAAGGGAAATCTGAGGTATTCTTGCGACCCCAAAGGTTCGTATGTAATCACTGGAGGTTTGGGAGGATTGGGTCTAGAATTAGCAGAGTATTTGGTTGAAAGAGGAGCCAAGAAATTGGTACTAGCCTCTCGAGCTGGAGTAAGGAATGGATACCAAGCCATGAAAATAAAGTGAGAATGTTTATATGTTTCTACAAATCTGTTTTTTCAATTCATTTTAGTACTTGGGAAACGAAAGGCTGTGAAATAATAATCTCGAAAATAGACGTATCGGACAGAGACAGTTGCAAGCAACTACTTGAGGAGGCTAACGCTCTAGGACCGGTGATTGCCATTTTTGGATTGGCCGGTCTTCTTCTAGATGCTTCTTTAGATAGTCAAACCGAGGAAAATTTTATGCAATCGCTGAAGCCCAAAGCTTTGGCTACAGCACATTTGGATGAGCTCAGTAGAATTTTATGTCCTCATTTGAAGTAAGAAGCTAAAAATTTTTTAAAAAAGGTTCTGAATATCGTGTATTTGCAGAGATTTTGTAGTATACTCTTCCATGGCGTGTGGAAAAGGGTATGAGGGACAAAGCAACTTTGGACTGAGTAACTCAGTCATGGAAAGGATATGTGAGAAGAGAAAAGAAGACGGACTTCCTGCATTGGCTATACAATGGGGACCACTAGCTGATGTAAGTACTTTGTCTACTACGTTTAGGTTACGAAAGAAACGACTTGACGTTCAGTTCTCGAAAATATGGCAACGCTCTAAGGGCTAAAATTGTGCTCCGAAACGATTTTTTCGAGATATCTCAGCTTTCATTATGTCTACGTCAAAAATACATCAGACTAAAAAGAAAGCTATGGAAATTCGTATACTCGCCTTTGGTGTACATATACCTATACTCAAGGGTTAATTCCTTATTATACATTCTGGGTAAAACCTCTAAGGCAGGTACTAAAACTGTTCTAAGTGGCAGCGTATTTTCTTGTTAACACATAATAATATAGTATTTTCAGTTGATTTTGAGTGATCAATCAATAAAACGAATACCCCTTCTTAATACGAGCTTGTAAAAGTACGGTACACATTTTTAGATAAGCGTAAAAATAGCACTACTTTACCGCTATCGTATATTTTACAAGCTCTTATTAAGAGGCCATCACTCTTTTATTGCTTGATCACTCAAAGTCAAGTGAAAATTCTTTAACTTCCAGTACGGGACTGAAACGGTTTGTGGAAGACCTCAAATTTATGGTAGGGCTTCTGTCCTGGAGTAAACCCATTGTGGGATCATTGATTTTTACACAAAGGGCCGCCAGTATAGCCTTATACGAATTGGTAAACTATACATAAATAATCCAATAATATCACATACGTTCAAATTCAATGCTAGATTTAGAAAACACTATTGCAACTATTGAGAACTACCACAGTTTTTTTGCCCTGATGTATTTATGTGGTAGAGTCAATGGAAATCGAGATATCTCGAAAAGTTCGGTTCAGAACATCGTTTGCCATTGTATGAATTGGTGGTTTGTAAAAAGCTTTACATTGTACTTGCATTACACTGTCATTACAAAACGGAAGTTCAGGTTTTTAATTTTGTTTTATAGGTTGGTGTGGTAGCTAGTAGAGAAATCGAGATAATGGGAGCGCCGCCGCAGTCAATACCAAGCTACTTGTCTACCCTCGACTATTTCCTTACGAAAAAAGTCGACACAATACTCAGCTCAGCTGTAGTCGCTGAGAAACAGTCGAAGGGAGGTACTTTGAGTTTGATAGAGGCTGTAGCAGAAGCAATGGGTAAGTCTACTAGCAGGGCAACCGCCGGGGTTTCGCCCACAAATTTTGGCTGGTGTAGAAAAATATCGATGTCTTAAATACCCAATTACAATTTTACATATCAATTTTTCAATGGCTGAAATCTTTTATGAATATAACGACATTGTGATTGTCTTTATTTAATAGCACTTAAAAAATCAAAAGGTTATACGATCCTAAGCGTAAGCCGCTTCTTCTCGGAACTGGGGTCGCTTTCTCTTCAGAAGGACCGCCAGAAGACGGCATTGAGGGCCGATTTGCCGCTCTTATATCCTGTCTTCGTTACTTTTCGTCTTCTTGGCCTTCTGTTGGCAATGAAATTTTTGTCGGCTCTAGCTATGGTTTTGTGTAGCTGGTTATCTTTGGTGTAAGAGTATGTGCACAGAGCATATTTGATTACTAAGTAGCTGTTCCACCTCGATTATACCTCTTCCTCCTTCTTTTTTTTGCTCAGAGTCTGCCTTTCAACATATGAGTTGGGATGAAGACAGTCATATAACAGTTTTCTGGTGGGTATGTTGATGTTTTTTTTAGATCGGTTGGTGTACTTTTATTACATGGAAACAGTAGTTATTATTATTTTATTATTATTCGATAAGTATGTATTTAGTTACAAGGTTGTAGGCTAACTTCATCGGTCGAATACTGAGACAGTATGATGCCTCATTTTGATGGTGTTATAAACATCTTTATTGTGTCTCCAAAAATCTTCCAACCAAACTGCAGGTATACAATATCACAGACTTTTCAGTTTGTACTTATAGCAATTGAGAGAATGATAACCGTCTGCATCTGGCGGATCTCTTCGACAAGGGGTAGGTATTTGTTGACCTTTTCTGCGTATGCCTTGGTGGTTTTGCTGGGTAGTGGCGCCGAAAAATTGACTATTATGGACTTTCTATCAGTTTTGGAGGAATAGAGTATTTAAATGACATTGAGTGGTGAAGCAATAAAATTGGTACGGCCTCTTAATAAAAGCTTGTAAAATGTACAGGACACAGTTTTAGATAAGCGGAAAAGTGATGCCGTTTTCAGGTAGTATGTTGCGAAAACTGCAAGCCACTCTCTAAGAAAGGTCTCCCTAATATAAAGCATCAAGCAACGATCTATGAGACTCACTATACGAACAGCCGATTACCGCTCACAATGGTTAACAAGTATTATCTGAAACTGTCGTAAATAACAGACAGATTCGGCACGTTCCACTGTTTTGCAGCGGAGTGGATCGTATCCAAAAATTGTGTTAGGTATTTTTAGAATTTTTTTCCGTACACATAAATCAATTAGCATTGTTTGGTATTATTATTTGAACCACAAATATTTTTCATCTAATAGCTTTTAATGTATGACAAGATCGTATTCTTTCCTAATTTAATGAGTAGTATCTATTTTTATAACCATGAATGGTAAACATTCCAATTTCAATGCGGCAGACCATAATTTCTAATTTTTGATCGCGATGTGCAATCGTCCTCTGCCCTGTTTCTCCACAGGTTAAAATTTCTTTTAATCCGGAAGGTCATAAACATAGTTTCTACCTGTATATTTTTTTTGAAATAAGAAGAAATCGGAACTATTCTACTCCTACTATAAACGGTATTGAAAGCATATGTGTTCACTTATATTTTAATGTTTTACAGCATATTTATTATTATTACAGCAAGTGCAATATTTTTTACTGATTCAGTCATACCTACATATATGCTTACATTTAGCCACTTATTAAGAGGCGTTTGTGACAACTGCATTTCATAAGGCAACTGGCCAAACAGATTATTGCTGATTTTAAACCGTGGGGCAACTGAGTACCTCCGAAACTATTAAAGATTTATATTTCGAAAAAAACAATTGTTAGAAGAATTGACATTCTCACTTCTAAATGTGGACACACCATGCTACGATTACCCCCATATCATTGTATTGTCAACCCCATTGAAAGGATATGGGGGCAGTTGAAACAAAGAATTCGACGAGGGAACACCGGCGGAAAACTGAGCAATGAAATGCTGCTAAAAATTAGACACGAAGCTGAAATAACAAGTGTCGATGCATGGAGAAATTCAGTGCGGCATGTACTGGACATTGAAAATCGGTACAGAGCGAATCATGTACAAGAATTAATAATAGAAGTTAATGGTGACTTTAGCAGTGAAAGTGATAGTGGGTAATTTTTTTGTGACGCTTGTAATGTGCTTATTAACAAGCTGTAATGAACACAATGGATACCGTTTATAAATTTTATTGTGCACTATTGTAAATTTTTTCTAACAAATGTAAATCATTTTCTACTTACTAATTTGTATGTTTTTATATTAAATTTGTATAAATTCGTTATGACATGCAAAGGCTTTTATTTTATACATCGGAAAACTTACACCCAATAAAGTATCACATAAAAATAGATCGAGGGTCGCGCCAGTTAGCATCAGGTCTGCATTAAATAAAATTTGTTAAAAGCTTCTATGTTTTATTCATTGCTAAATTTATCACAACTAACAAATTTCAAAAATGTATAGTGGAAAAGTTAACAGTTTAGCCAACAAGATTTTCTTGAATACGGCCCTTTTAGGAACTTTGAAGCGTTCCACTAATCCCAATAGTTTAGGAAGGCCGACTATAAGGTTGTAAAAACCCTCATTTACAATACAATAGTTTAGGACGGCCGACCATCAAGCTGTAAAACCCTCTGCATAAGTTAGTGTCATAGATCGTTGCTTGATACTATAATTTGCGCTGTTGTGCCAATCACCCTCAGTGCACTTATAAATAAGGGTCATTTCTGTAATTATCTGTTAGGGGTTGGGTTTACTTTGAAACCAGCGGCTCTAAATCTGTTTTTTACGTGGTTAAGCCTCAATCTTTCTTTATCTAGCTGTATAACAGATTTCGAAAATGTGATTCGGAGATTTATTTATGCAATTGTTTTAAAGAGCATTCGGAGAAATTTGCAGTTATTATTATTATTATTATTATCATCATCATCATCATCTTCACAGGCATCAGCAACCTCAAGAACGTAAGTTTCCAAACCACTCTCTCACAGCTCGGCATGGATTCGGCAATGGCGACAGAAGTAAAGTTCATACTGGAACAGTACGATATTTTCCTGGTTCCTGTAGCAGTGCGCTCTCTAACATTCGAAAGGCTCCAAGAAATGACGGACGAACGAGAAAATAAAAGTTTTGCCAGCGTAAAGGTAAAGGGCATTCACGACGACGAGAGGCTTCGAGGTAAATCCGCGAACTCTCGTAGTTTCAGTGTTAAAAATGCGCGTTTTAGGTTCAGACATTCCAGCATTGATAATCCACTTTCTTCTGAGGAGCATAGGAAACGAGAATCCGCTTGGAGTTTCTTCTATCAAGCTGAACAGTGCTGTTGATGACACTTCCGAGGAAAAAGTGTTCTTCTTTCCCGGGATGTACTGCAACACTACAGCGTTGGAGCCACTGGCCAAAGAAATGAGAGCTCGGGTGTGGTGTTTGCAATACGATTCTGAAAACAAGGAGAAGACCATCCAACACGATGCCCGAAGGCTTGCGGAGGTATAATATCAAAAACTCTAACAGTTCTAGGACTAGGAATCCTTATGTTAGCTATTTATTTTGCTGATGAGTATGAAACAAAATATGAAATTACTAATTTTACTAATCATCTCCAAGATCTAATATTTACTGCACTGGAATCACTGATCGTGTATCATCCAAAACAACTTTTGAATAGACCCATGTTATTTTTCAAGGAAGTCAAGCGGTTGTCAACTTCCAAGACTATCAAATTCGTGGCACACTCCTATGGTACCGTGGTTAGTTTGGAGACATGCGCCGTACTGGAATCTGAGGGATACAGGGGTCAAGTAATCCTTCTCGATGGAGCTCCACTTTTTATAAAGGGCATAGTGAGATTGGTTTTTGGGAACACGGCGAGCGTAGACGAAATGGAAACCGAGATCAACATACTGACTCAAGTACTGCAGTACTTAATAGCGGATATGAAGAATTTTGCTATATCAAAGGTAATAAGTCTTGACTTTAGGGTGTTGGGAAATGGTTCCTACAAAATTTGCGAGCAGCTTCCCGACAATGAGGACAATGTGTTAAATTCGTTTTTCACTTTTTAATAAATTTAAATAATTTCGTATAGTTATATACCTGCAAGATAGGCAACTATTGTTTCTTTATTCTGGAAAAGGCGCACCTGGATTTTTTATATGCCTGCCGATTTACTATGATTTTAATATTTCTTCTGATAACAAATAGATGATGTAAATTTTACTTAAACTAAATTTATGAAAAATGTGGTGGCTATGTTGCAACTTTCATATTTTGTCATTAATCAAATCTGTAATGAAACTTCAAATTCGATCAAATTATACATGTTATGCAAGATTTGGAAGATAAAATTGGCCCCCTTTTATAAACCTCAATTTCAGTAAGGTTACGAATTACATGTAGTTTTAGGTACATACTGTTATAAATGTTATAGAAGCCCTGAAGAAGATTTAAAATAAAATCGAAAGCTTGGCAAAGAAACAAGAGTTTACATAATTTCAACAAAAGTCGAATTTCCCTTAAACACGAAGATTTAAATACAATTAAATACGACTGCTATTTCCATTTAACGTTATATATATTTTCGCAGTTGCTCATCTTGATGTGTTTTTCTAGCAAATTCTGCTTTCCTATTATCACTTAATCGTGCATATTTAGATATTGTGTGAACAATTTCCTTTAAATCAGTATCTTCTTCCACATTTGTTTTAATATCAGCAAAGTAATTAACGGTAAGTTTATATTTTATTAGTCTCATTCTTTGTAAACGTGAATTTTGTTTATTGGTTTTTTTTCATTAAACTAACAAGAGGTTTGTGATCTGTTATTACCTCAACATTATGTCCATAGATATAGTGATGAAATTTTGTAGTGGAAAACAATGCTTAATAATTATTCTTCCACCTGTGCATAGTTAATTTCTGTTTCACTTAATGCTCTAGAAGCAAATGCCACAGGCTTGTTTTCTTATAAAAGACTAACAGCCCTAGCCATTTTTGCTAGCATCTCCTTTTATTGTTTTTGGCTTATTCAAATTAGAATTGGCAAGTACGGGTGCAGTAGTTATTTTGCGCTTCAGTTCAGTCACTGCTTTTGAATGTTCCTCATTCCAAATACATTCATTGTCAATTTTAAGCAACTGCCTCAAAGGTGATGTGATTTCTGCCATGTTTAGTATAAACTGCCTCAAATAATTAAACATACCAAGTAAACGTTGAAGTTCCTTTTTATTTTTTGGCAACTCTAGCGATTGTATTGCCACAGTTCTTTGATTATCAATTGAAATTCCATGTTTGGAAAACGCAAGTCCTAGAAATTTTACTTGACATTCTTTGAACTGTACCTTTCCTTTGTTGAACTTTATATTTAATTGTTTTGCTCTATCAATGACCTTTGCTAATGCTATATCATGCTCTTTTTCAGCTACTAATATATCATCAAAGTAAACAATAATGTTCTCAATTCCTTTAAAATTGACTTTTTGAAAGTTTTGAAAGTTCTGGCACCGCATGTTTAAAGATCAGAATACTGCGATTTGTCGACGAGGGTAAACTCACAGCTTTAGTCTTGCTTGACTTTTCCAAAGCATTTGACACCATAAATCATAATATTCTCGCTATTATTCTGAAATATATTCAATTCGGTTATACTGCAGTTTCTCCGATTTTTATTTTTTTGGAAAATAGATCACAATGTGTGTTGCTTAACGGAGGAAGTAGGTCTACTCCGATTTCAATTAAAAGAGGTGTTCTTCAACGTTCCATTTTAGAGCCTGTTCTTTTTTGTATATACATCTCTGCATGGTCTTTTCCGTTTGTTGAACTACTGCAAATATCACTTTAGATGCGGCCGATGCCTAAATTTATTATTCGTTTTTACCTTGCGATATTGACCGCACAAATACTTTAATTTCCAGTGACGTTAACGACTTGGTGCGCATTGCTTCCTTACATAACCTGAATATTAATCCATCTAAATCTGGTAATTTACCGTTTCAATTCTTGTTTGATAAGAAAAAATATCACATCACACTAACGACTCTCACATACGCTTATCTTCTTATAGGAGGAAATGGCCAAATATAACACCCTAGAAGAACGAGTGGATGCAGTACTGGACCGTCTACCTTCCGACCTACCCTTCAGCAGAGCTTATGCCAGACATGTGATAATTGGAACTTACAAGAGACACTTGGCAATGGACAATTATAAACCTTCCTGGGAGAAGCTGCACTCCTTCGTCAAGCTGTTCAAGCCAACACAGGAAAGCATTCCGGACTTACCCGACGACTATGGTCTTCATAAGGACCTCAACAGCAATAATGTTGAAGTCCAAGTCATCGATGGAGACCACGCCTCTATTATTGTTAATCCTGATTTGGGAAGGCTTGTGAACCAGGTGTTTAAATTGTGAAATATAGTAAATGGGGTAGAAGTTTATTGTGATAATATAGATATAGAAGGAAATAATTGTATATTTCACTCAAATTTAACTTCTGCTAATGTTTATCGTATCCTCAATGGTTTGATGTTACTATCATTTGGTACCTGTCTATAAGCATAGAGCATTCCGGTACTATGAAATAATCCTGATATCTGGAAGAATGTGTCTGTCCATTATTTAAAAAGGGAAATGTATGTAATACTTCTAATTATAGACCAGCTTCCTTTCCTCGAAATTTTTCAAATATATTTGAAGCACTGTTACATCAACAGCTATATAGCAGTGTTGAAAGCAACATTTAATTGTGTCAGCATGGTTTTATGCGTAAAAGGTATACTGTGTATAATCTGGCTTGCTTTAGTCAATTTGATTGATTATTTTGTTTCCTTAAGTAAGATCGCTGTAAGAAGCTACTATACGCCGACGACCTGAAGATATTATACATATATGTTAAAGGTAAGTAAACCAATTCTGGGAAAGACCATTGCATTTATTTATTTATTTACTTCACGTTAAAGGTAGATCTCTACAGTCTTTTTGACTGGTGCGGACAAACTACTTTATTATTCCCACACCTAAAACAGCTTCACCCAAAATTGGAATATCGTGGCTCATGCCTCTCGATCCGATCGATTCGTTGCATCTTTCAATCAAGACGTTTTTGATAATTGAAACCGCTATCTATTAATAATTTACACAAGACTCCGATAACAAACAATTTAATAGAACATGAAATTTTCGTCTCATCCAATTCTAAATTTTCTACAGAATTATTAATTTTAGAAACACACACCAATATTTCTACTGTGCCCTGAACTCCGGGGTCGATATGTGGGCTTAACTAATTTGAACGTGGGGTTTCGCGTCCTTGCATTTTTCTCTAATCCTTCCGACCGACCCTCGTACATTTTCTTCTCGATTTATTACCCTTGTGGTTAATCCTCCTTAGTTATCCTAAACTGAGGTTCTGAACTATATCTTTGCAGATTATCCTCTCTTGCTGAGTATTTTCCCAACAATTCCTATTGCCGCCATGGGTATTTCCGACATTATCTTGTCTTATGGCTCCTATGCGGTCCCAAAACTTTGCGATTCTTCCATGTAACTGTCGAGCGCTCTGCGGGTAAGTTCGTTTTCGTGCGTACGATATATATTTCCAACGTTCCTCTTCAGTCTTCACTGTTATCCACGTATGTGAAGAACTGTCTGCGGCCCCAA
Source organism: Rhyzopertha dominica (assembly GCA_025024175.1). NCBI lineage: Eukaryota > Metazoa > Arthropoda > Insecta > Coleoptera > Bostrichidae > Rhyzopertha > Rhyzopertha dominica. The sequence continues at coordinate 9,904,898 of QCXZ01000043.1, forward strand.
CCCACGCCGCAGACGGTAGCTCCCAATCCAAACCAAAATGGAGCATCCCAATAAAATAAAAATAAAATTGCGATCCTTGGCAGATTTCATATCTTGTTAAAGCCAACGGATAGCCAAAATTAGAAAGGTGTAGTGTATATCGTCACCACAAAATTGAGAACAAAGCCTGTCGAGTAGTCTGCCATCCAAACGCAATGCCTCAGTAACTTGTCGACTACTTCAGCATATTTTCCATTCCCTCCGCACCTTCCTGGGAGCCGCCTCTTCTGTTTAAATAATTTTACTTCTACACTGAATAACAATAATTCACGGAAGAGCACCTTGCACATTCACTTGCACTCACTATGCATACAAACGCACTAAATCCTTCCTTTAGACCTACAATATTGCTCCTTACCTTTGAAGGACACACGACACTAATAATTCACTGTCACTTCTCCCACCCCACCAACCCCATAAAATAAGAAAATTCCAAATGTGCAAAGTCAACTAAAACTACAAACAAAAAGGAATCATAGGAAAAGCACTCACCCGGCCAAATACTGCATCATGCAGTCTTACCCCCCACGATAAGACTTCCTGTAACAAAAGAGAACGACTGTTGAGAAATTAAATATACGAAGACAGTTTTTTTTTCTTGTAAAATCCAAGAAATTATCTAAACATTATAAGTTAATAAAAATTTAAATTGAAACTTACAGTATTTGGCCACATAACGTAGCTCTACTCGTAATCCTCTTGTCCCCCGGTGCAGCAGAAATAAAAGTCCATCATTATTTATTTTAATCGAGTGAATCAGTTAAGTTTAGAACCACACGCGATACTTGAGAGTCACTAATGTTTACAAGCTAGCAACAAAATTAAGGACCCCGCACTAACGGTAACGAAACGTTAACTAAACTTCTCATTTTTAGGGCGAACAGCATCTGCTGATAACACTACCGACCTAGTAACGCGAACAGACAGCGTAGTCTGCTACCGAAACCGATTAAGCTGGAAGAAAATATTTTAGTTACTTGCAAAAATATTCATAAAAAAGTTGGTACTTGACTGTATATAAAAAACCCTCCCTCCCCGTAGAACCAAATCCCGCGATTGGCAGGATTTCGAAAATAGTAAATATTTTGCACATTTGGAACGCCCAAATAAAAATAAAAAAATATAACTAGCACTCACCTGACCAAATACTGCATCATGCAGTCTTACCCCCTACGATAAGACTTCCTGTAACAAATAGAAAAAAGAAAGTTAGAATGAATAATTTTTAATTTTCTAGGCATGAAAGTGATGATAAAAATGAGAATTTATACTTCAACCATTCAAATCATAACTAATATACGTTATGACCAGAATGATTCAAAAGTCTGACTACTTTAAAAGATCGAATTGTAATGTAATGTGGTACTTACAGTATTTGGCCATTAACGCTGCATCATCCCCTTCGGTCTCCTAAGATCCACTTCCCCTAGTACCAGTTCAACTTCTAAAGGCTAAAAAGTACATGAATCTGTAAAAGAAAAAAAACATTTAAAGCATAAAAATGTGTCACTTTAAATGCCTGATCCAGGTCACCTAAAGCTGTAAAAAATACACATAGTAGCACTAATTCAAAGAACAACACCTTGCACATTCACTTGTACTCATTAAGCATATAAACACAATAAATCATCTAGCACCAGGTATTTTTAAAGCCACTGTAAGTATCTTCTTTTTTGCCGGTTGAAGCTGAGGGATATGTTCAAATTGACTGCTTCAGCATAATCTCCATCCAACGCTTGCCCCCTCCGTAATTCTTCTGCTTAAACATTTCCACTTCATCGTTGGATGATTCTAATTCACGGAACAGCACCTTGTACATTCACTTGCACTCACTACATATAAAAACACAATAAATCACATAGCACCAGATATTTTTAAAGGCACTGTAAGTATCTTGTATCTTCATACTTGCCGGTTGAATTGACTGCTTCAGCATAATCTCTTGTAGATACTTGTTTCCTTCCGTACCCTCCTCTGTGTCGTATTGTTCAAATTAAATGCTTCAACTTAATCTCCATGTAGGTACTTCCAGCGCTTCTCTTCAGTACTCACTGTCCTCCACGTATGTGAAGAACTGTCTGCGGCCCCAACCCACGCCGCAAACGGTAGCTCCCAATCCAAACCAAAATGGAGCTTCCCAAAGAATGTGACTAGGCCCTAATATTTAGAATTTCGATCCTTGGCAGATTTAATATCTTGTTAAAGCCAACGGATGGCTTAAATTAGAAAGGTGTAGTGTATATCGTCATCACAAAAGCCTGTCGAGTAGTCCGCCATCCAAACGGAATGCCTCGGTAACTTGTCGACCATTTCAGCTTATTCTCCATTCCCTCCGTACTTTCCTGGAAGCAGCCCCTTCTGTTTAAATAATGTCACTTCTTCACTGAATAAAAATAATTCATCTTGCACATTCACTTGCACTCACAACTAACTTATACAAACGCACTAAATCACCTATTATTAACACAAAAACCATCACTTATGAAAAACTAACTATTTTTAACAGCACTGCAAGTATCTTCTCTCTTGCCGGTTGAAGCTGAGGGATGTGTTCAAATTGACTGCTTCGGCATAATCTCCATCTAGCGCTTGTCCCCTCCATATCTCCTGGGAATAGTATCTTCTGTTTAAATAATTTCATTTCTTCAGTGGATACTCTAATTCATGGAACATCACCTTGCACATTCACTTGCACTCACAACTAACTTATACAAACGCACTGAATCACCTATTATTAACACAAAAACCATCAATACTGAAAAACTAAATATTTTTGAGAGCACTGTAAGTATCTTCTATCTTGCAGGTTGAAGCCAAGGGATGTGTCCAAATTGCCTGCTTCAACATAATCTCCATGTAGGTACTCCCAACGCTCCTCTTCAGGCTTCACTGACCTCCACGCCTGTGAAGAGGAACTAACTGTCTGCGGCCCCAACCCACGCCGCAAACGGTAGCTCCCAATCCAAACCAAAATGGAGCTTCCCAAAAAGGTGACTAAACTCTAGTCTTAAAAACTCAGCATATTCTCCATTCCCTCCGTATTTCCCTGGAAGCAGCCTCTTCTGTCTAAATAATGTTACTTCTTCACTGAATAACAATAATTCACCTTGCGCATTCACTTGCACTCACAACTAACATATACAAACGCACTAAATCACCTATTATTAACACATAAACCATCACTACTCAAAAACTAAATATGCTTAAGAGCACTGTAAGTATCTTCTCTCTTGCAGGTTGAAGCCAAGGGATGTGTTCAAATTTCCTGCTTCAGTATAATCTCCATTAAGCGCTTGTCCTTCCATATCTCCCTGGGAATAGTATGTTCTGTTTAAATATTTTCACTTCATCATTGTGTACTCTAATTCACGGAACAGCGCCTTGCACATTCACTTGCACTCACAACTAACTTATACAAACGCACTAAATCACCTATTATTAACACAAAAACCATCATTAAGGAAAAACTAAATATTTTTAAAATGTGTGTCTAATCTTTAAAATTGCGATTCTTGGCAAATTTCATATCATATCTTGCTGAAGCAAGGGATGGGTTGAATTAGATAAGATGTAAAGCATATCGTTTCCACGAAATTGGGAACAAAGCTTGTCCAGTAGTCTGCCATCCAAAAGGTATACCTTAGTAACTTGTTGACTGCTTCGGCATAATCTCCATGTAGATGCTTGTCCTCTCCGCACCTCCCTGGGAGTAGTACCTTCTATTTAAATATTGTTCACTTCACTTCATCACAGCACCTAGCACATTTACTCGCACTCACTACGCATACAAACGCACTAAATCACCTACTAACACAAAAACTATCACTACGGAGCACTAAATAGTTTTAAGTGCACTATAAAAACAGATTTTTTCTTGGTGGTTGAAGCCAATGGATGTGTTAAAATTAACTGCTTCACAATAATCTCCATGTAGATGCTAATCCTCTCCGTACCTCCCTGGGAGCAGTCTCTTCTGTTTAAATAATGTCATCAATAAAACCTTTATTATATACTTCATGAACACGTATTTCATCACCACTGTGGTCCACAATCGCAGTCAACTTACATATTTTTTTTCGGCCGCGACGATTTTAGAGCAGTACAGTCCTGCACTCAAAATTCCGTTCCTTCTGTGGAGTCTTCGAGAATTTTTTCTTAAGTACTTTGATCGCTTGTTCTTAGCACTTTTTTATTCCATATTAATAACTAGGCTTCCTTGCCTAATTACCTAGCCTGAACTTTAAACTCCTTAGCTTCCCTTGCGGACATCGAAAGCTTTTCTCTAAATGCGAGGATCGCGATTCCCTGATTAAATTTCATATTCGCATAACACAAATCATTAACTTCAGCTACATAATAATTGTCCATAAAATCCAAGGAATTGTGGTCCTGAGTTTTGAAAATTATTCCTATTGCCGCCATAGGCATTTCCGACATTCTGCCTTATCGCTACTATGCGGTACCGATTAATTATTTGACTAAAACTTTGCGATCCTCCCCTGTAATAGTTTGTTTTTCCCTCTTCACTGCCATCCAGGCATGTGAAGAGGAATTGCCTGCGGCCCCAACCACGCCGCAGACGGTAGCTCCCAAACCAAACTAAAATGGAGCTTCCCTAAAATGTGCCTAAACTCTAATCTTTAAAATTTCGATCCTTGCCAGATTTCATATATTGTTGAAGCCAAAGTATGGGTTGAATTAGATAAGATGTAGTGCACATATCGTTACTACGAAATTGGGAACAAAGCTTGTGCGGTAGTCTGCCATCCAAACAGAATACCTCAGTAACTGGTTGACTGCTTCAGTATAATTTTGTTGTATGTGCTTGTCCTCTCCGTACCTCCCTGGGAGCAGTATCTTCTTTTTAAATATTATCACTTCATCACAGCACCTTGCACATTCACTCGCACCCCACTACGCATAAAACACACTAAATCACCTATTAAAACTTCATATATCTCAGTATCCTCACTGATGTCTTCATTAACACCACGTACTTCTATTTTATCGCAGTCAACTTACATATATATTTCTTTCCGGCCCCGCCGATTTTAGAGCAGCACAGTCCTGCACCTCAGAATTCCGATCCTTCTGTAGTCTTCGAGAATTCTTTCTTCAGTAGTTTGATCGCTTGTTCTTTGCACTTTTTTATTTCATCATAATAACTAGGCTTAATTGCCTGAATTTTAAACTTCTTAGCTTCTATATCACTCCTATGCGGTCCCGATTAATTGTTTGACTAAACTTTGCGATCCTCCCCTGTAATAGTTGATTTTTCCCTCTTCACTGACCTCCACGTAACTCTAATCTTTAAAATTGCGATCCTTTCCAGATTTCATATATTGTTGAATCCAAAGGATGGGTTGAATTAGATAAGATGTAAACACATATCGTTAGCACGAAATTGGGAACAAAGCTTGTCCAGTAGTCTGCCATCCAAACGGAATACCTCAGTAATTGGTTGACTGCTTTAGCATAATCTCTATGTACATGCTTGTCCCCTCCGTACCTCCCTGGGCTTAGTATCTTCTTTTTAAATATTGTCACTTCATCAATGGGTAACTCTAATTCACAGAACGGCACCTTGCACAATCACTTGCACTCACTGCACATAAAAACACACTAAATCACCTACTTTACCACAAAAACAACCACTACGGAGCACTCAATATTTTTTTAAGAGCACCGCAAGTATCTTCTTCCCTGTCTGCCTGACGCATAATCTTCTGTAGATGTTCGTTCGCCCCTCCGTACCTCGCTGGTAATAGTATGGTTCTCTTACAAAAAACCGCTGCAAATTGAATCAATACTTCCACATCCAACTGTAAAAATGACATTTACTCTTTTATTTTTTGTAGTATAAGTTCAGTAATCAGGTTCTGAGCATTTCTTCTCTCTACACATCTTTTCTAAGACAAACGGATCTCGTGATATTAGCAAAAATACATAAATTTTTAATATCGTTGTTTTCCAAATAAGTCGAAAATTATTAACAAAAAAGTTGCAAGAGTGCTTTACGATCAGAATTTTGATTTTTTTTATTTTATACTAAAGTTTTGGAAAAATCGTACGGACAGGGTACAAAATATGTTTTTTGGATATATTTGGAAAATGCCAAAATTTTGGAAAAAATGTTTAAAACACTTTTTGTGAGAAATTTTATTTCCTATCTGATGGCATTTTCTTCATTTTTTGAATATATTAAGTATTTACGGATATATTTAGGAAAACCCGTTTTTTTAAATATGTGACGCGTTTTTGCTAATATTTTCTAAACAGTTTGCTGCACCGAAAATTTATAAGGACAAATAATACTCGCTATTATACTACTAATCATATACTAAAACGAAAAATATATGCAAAAAGGGTAGTTATCCCCAGCTTTTACTCCTTCCCGATAACCTATTTACCCCAAGAACAAAATATATTTTTTGCTCAAATCTTGCTTTTTGCGTTTTCGACCATTTTTCAAATAAAAAGTATTTTCGCGATAAAGTCCTTCCCATCCGTTAGATGTGTAAGTAATATTATTACTTCATCACGCACATTCACTTGCACTCACTATATATAAAAGTGCACTAAATCACCTATTTTACCACAAAAACAACCACTACGGAGCACTAAATATTTTTTAAGAACACTGTAAGTATCTTCTTTCCTGCCGGTTCAATCCAAGTGATGTGTTAAAATTGACTGCTTTAGCATAATCTCCATATAGGTACATTCAGCGCTTCTCTTCACCGACCTCCACGTATGTGAAGAAGTGTCTGCGGCCCCAACCACGCCGCAAACGGTAGCTCCCAATCCAAACTAAAATGGAGCTTCCCAAACTATAATCTCTTAAAATGTGATACTTAGCAGATCTCAAATCACCAAACAATTGAGAACAAAGCTTGTCCAGTAGTCTGCCTCCAAAACCTCCCTGGGAATAGTATCTTCTCTTAAAAAATATTGTCACTTCATCACTGGATAACTATAATTCACGGAACAGCACCTTGCACATTCACTTGCGCTCACTACACATAAAAAACACACTAAATCACCTATTAATATAATAATAATCACTACCGAGCACTCACTACACACACGCAATATAAAGCACCTATTAACACTATTTAGAGCACTATAAGTATCTTCTTTCTTCCTAAATAAAATCTGTAGCAGGAAATTTAGAATTGGATGAAACGGAAATTTCATATAGTATCAAATTATTTATAACTGGAGTCTTATGTAAATAATTAATAGATACCGGATCAGCTGTTTCGGTTATCAAAAGCATCTTGACTGAAAGATGCAATGAGTCAGTCGGACTGAGAGGTATGAGCCATGATATTCCAGTTTTGGGTGAAGCTGATTAGGGTGTTGGAATAACAAAGCGGTTTGTTAGCGTCAGTCAAAAATTTGTAGTTTGTGAGGATGAATGACCGCTACAATGTGATGGAATCTTAGGTACAGATTTCTTAGGAGAGAACTTATGGTTTATTTTAGAAAAAATGTTTTGGAGGAATGGGCTAATGAAATACTTAAGCTAATGATGGGCAAATGTCTTAGTATTGATATTACATAGACAAGAAGTAATAATAATGGGGTGAAAAGCGATACAGCGCGGAGATACGATAATACAATGGACGATAGGAGGTTTAAAAGCGTTTTACAAAGAAATGATGAGGTAGTTAGCGATAGTAAGGAAATTATGCTAACGATATCAGAAGTTATGATAAGATTAAACGCTTTGCGAGAAAGGATGACGTAGCAGTAGGTGAAAGTGGTAGTATACGAGGGGAGGTCTGAAGTTATCGTGAAATTTTAAATCAAGGAACTCCGGTACGGCGGATTATAATAACGGTCTCGCGAGGCCCGTGAGGGATGTTCAGGTTTCCAAAACTCAGGACCGTATTTATTTGGATTTTATGGCCAATTATGGTGAAGCTGAAGTTAAGGATCTATGTTACGCGAATACGGAATTTAGTCAAGGAAAAAGCGACCCGCGCATTTAGAGAAAAGCTTTAGATGTCCGTGAGGGAAGCTAATGAGTGTAGAATTCAGGCTCCCAATTCTCTGAACGGTAATAGTGCAAGGAAGCCTAGTTATCATGATGAAACAGAAGTGTGCCAAGGACGGGCGATCAAACCACTTAAGAAAGAATTCTCGAAGACTACACAAGGATCGGAATTCTGAGGTGCAGGACCGTACTGCCCAAAAGTAGGCGGTGCCGAATAGGAAAAATATGACAGTTGATTACGATAAGATAGAAGTATGTGGTGTTAGTGAAGACATCAGTGAGGATATCGAGATATGTGAAGAAATTGTGGGTAGTAACGAGATAACAGGTGTTGCGGATCACAGTGGTGATGAAATACGTGTTAATGAAGTGAATAATAAAGGTTTTATTAATAGAAAGATTAACAGAAAAGTGGATGGCTGTGCTTAGGAAGAAGACAATTTATGGGGTAGTAAATCGCGTTAACGTGAATGGTATTGAAGTCGATACACAAAAATAGATTTGCGGAGGAATCAGTGAAGACGAAAAGTATACTTTAGATGAAACAGATTGGTCTAGTGGAGTTGGTAGACTGAAACCGGGTTTTAAGAAAAAGAATACGGAGGGTGATCAAAAAGGCTACTTCAAACTTAATGACAACGCGAAGCGGAATTAAAGGATATAGAATTAATACAAGCGGAAAAGGTTAAAGCATGGGAAAAAAGAAAAACCTGTGGACAAGGAAAAAATCAAGAAATAAACGTTTTGTTAACTGAGGACTTGGAGATATCAGCGAAATGCGAAGCTACGTATTATGGGAAATTAGCTGAAGTATTAGAGGGCCAAGAAATTATAGTAGAACCATATAAAGTAAAAAGAAACGGAGTAACAATTGTAGCTATAGAATAATTACGGATAGAATCGAAAAGTGTTTAATACGAATTTTGAAATTTGAATTCGTTTCTGATAACTTCAAAGGAGAACTGAACTTTAGGAGTAGCGTCGGCTAACATACCCGGTCGGGAAAACACGAAAACTGTTAACGTATTGGACATTTTTACGGAAGAACGGGAAGATAATTCTTTTGAATTGGAGCGTATCAATAATTACGCCCAAAATATATTTGGTTTTAGAATTTCTGGACCGATAGTGAGATTAGTTTTGTAAAGAAAACGAAATGTTAACAAGCACAAATATGGCTATAAGCATAAAAGTATTACAGAGAAAATACCTACGATTACGAAGCGCCCATACAAGTTACCGTTCCATCAAAGAAAAATAATAAGAAAGAAAAATAGACAGATTACTAGTGAAAGACGGATTCCGATACTGGTACTCCTATTCATGCTAGAGTACCATCAGCATGGGAACTCCAAGCAGCAGCAGTTCAAGCCCATCAGTTGTGGCAAGTAGTTACAGAGTCAGGAGAAGAAAGGGAACCTGTTGCAGCCTCAGTAGCAGAGGACCGTCCTCTAGCTAGGAGATCGACGAGGATCGAGCGTCCACCAGATCGACTGGACCTCTAGTACATCAAACAGTACTGTACTTTAGAGGGCAAGTTTCAAAACTGTTCAGTGTAGTGAAAAAAAAAAATATTAGCAGCGGAATCATAGTAGCGTCGCTAGCTACGTACGCGTCGGGACTGATTGCGTGTGATTGTGGCGGAGAAAAAAATTATATTTTTTGTAATTTCTATAAATGATGTTACTCCATGCACACCTTCAGGGGAAAACTGCGTAGAAGAACCCATCTATGTACGAGTATTGCACCCTTGGACTTCGGCAAGGCTTAGAAGCTACTGCAGCAGCATCACCTTGGGCCTCTTGTGGGTACGAGCTTCATCTTCATAGTAATCTCTCAGATTACGAATGAAGGGGTTTTCGTGGATGTCCGCTTTGTGGAATGCCTTGGCTGCTGCTTCTCGGAGGAATTCCTAGATCGTAGGAACTTCGAGATCTCTGTGTAACTGAGAATTCTGAAGAACTAGGCAACATTGACGATCATTCGGAGAACGTTGTTCTGGATAATGTGGAGACGTTTGATGTGTTTAGCTGACGCTATGCTATGTGCGATTTCCACAGAAAATTCATGTCGATGGCGATACCCAGGCACATGGCTTCTTGTTTCCACGGGATAGGGATGGGTTTCGATCGGGAATATTAATATTCTTTTTGCAAGGGGGCGGTTGAAATGCAAAATGAATATCCGGAGTATTCCTAACACGTAAAGAAATTGCTTATAATTTATTTACATGCTTTGAGGCCCAAAACATAGTTATTTGTKTATATTCAATCAAGTAAAAAGTCCTTTACTTTCAAAAATAATTTGTTGTGTTTTCAAACTTCAACTAGTACGATAAATTAACTGCATAAAATAAAGAGAATATAATATTCTTTCTGCAAGGGGCGGTTTGAAGGCAAAATGAATTTAAGTAGCTCTAACACATAAGAAATTACTTATAACTTATTTACATGCTTTGAGGTCTCAAAACATATTGTTTGTTGTCTGTATTCAATGAAGTAAAATGTCTTACTTCAAACGTATAAATTGCTTTGTTTTCAAAACTTCAACTAGTACGAGACTATTTCAACTGCATAAAATAAAGAGAATATTAATATTTTTTTGAAAGGGGCGGTTTGAAGGCAAAATGAATGTCAAGTAGATCTAACACGTAAGAAATTACTTATAACTTATTTATATGCCTTGAGTTCTCAAAACATTATTGTTTGTTGTCTGTATTCAATGAAGTAAAATGTCTTACTATCAACGTATAAATTGCTTGTTTTCAAAACTTCAACTAGTACGAGACTATTTCAACTGCATAAAATAAAGAGAATATTAATATTCTGCAAAGGGCGGTTTGAAGGCAAAATGAATTAAGTAGCTCCAACACATAAAGAAATTACTTGTAAATATTTATATTTTATGAGTCTCAAAACGTTATTGTTTGTTGTCTGTATTCAATGAAGTAAAAAGTCTTACTCTCAAACATAATTTGCTGTGTTTTCAAAACTTCAACTAGTACGAGACTATTTCAACTGCATAAAACAAAGAGAATATTAATATTCTTTTTGCAAAGGGGCGGTTTGAAAGGCAAAATGAATGTTAAGTAGCTCAACACATAAAGAAATTGCTTAAATTATTTATATTTTTGAGGTCCAAAACTTATGTTTGTTGTCTGTATTCAATGAAGTAAAAGTTCTTACTTCAAACAATTTGTTGTTTTCAAAACTTCAACTAGTACGAGACTATTCAAC
>QCXZ01000043.1:9916274-9935742 GCA_025024175.1 Rhyzopertha dominica
CTAGTTGAAGTTTTAAAACACAGCAAATTATACGTTTGAGGGTAAGACATTTTACTTCATTGAATACAGACAACAACAATAATGTTTTGAGACCTCAAAAATAAAATAATTTACAAGTAATTTCTTATGTTAGAGCTACTTAACATTCATTTTGCCTTCAAACCGCCCCTTTGCAAAAAAATATTAATATTCTCTTTTTATGCAGTTGAAATAGTCTCGTACGTTTGATAGTAAGACATTTTACTTCATTGAATACAGACAACAAACAATAATGTTTTGAGACCTCAAAGCATATAAATAATTTACAAGTAATTTCTTATGTGTTAGACTACTTAACATTCATTTTGCCTTCAAACCGCCCCTTTGCCAAATTTAATTTCTCTTTGTTTTATGCAGTTGAAATAGTCTCGTACTATTGAAGTTTTGAAAACACAAATTATACGTTTGAAGTAAGACATTTTCACTTCATTGAATACAGACAACAAACAATAATGTTTTGAGACCTCATATAAATAATTTACAAGTAATTTTTTATGTGTTGGAGCTACTTAACATTCATTTTGCCTTCAAACCGCCCCTTTGCAGAAAGAATATTAATATTCTCTTCTGTTTTATGCAGTTGAAATATTCTCGTACTAGTTGAAGTTTTGAAAACACAGCAAATTATACGTTTGGGAGTAAGACATTTTACTTCATTGAATACAGACAACAAACAATAATGTTTTGAGACCTCAAAGCATATAAATAGTTTACAAGTAATTTCTTTATGTGTTGGAACTACTTAACATTCATTTTACCTTCAAACCGCCCCTTTGCAGAAAGAATATTAATATTCTCTTTGTTTTATGCAGTTGAAATAGTCTCGTACTAGTTGCAGTTCTGAAAAACAAAGCAAATTATACCTTTGAGAGTAAGACATTTTACTTCATTGAATACAGACACAAACAATAATGATTTGAGACCTCAAAAAATATAAATAATTTACAAGTAATTTCTTTATGTGTTGGGAGCTACTTAACATTCATTTTGCCTTCAAACCGCCCCTTTGCAGAAAGAATATTAATATTCTCTTTGTTTTATGCAGTTGAAATAGTCTCGTACTAGTTGAAGTTTTGAAAACACAGCAAATTATACGTTTGAGGGGTAAGACATTTTACTTCATTGAATACAGACAACAAACAATAATGTTTTGAGACCTCAAAAAATATAAAATAATTTACAAGTAATTTCTTTATGTGTTGGAGGCTACTTAACATTCATTTTGCGGTTCAAACCGCCCCTTTGCAGAAAGAATATTAATATTCTCTTTGTTTTATGCAGTTGAAAATAGTCTCGTACTAGTGAAGTTTTGAAAAACACAGCAAATTATACCTTTGAGAGTAAGACATTTTACTTCATTGAATACAGACAACAAACAATAATGTTTTGAGACCTCAAAAAATATAAATAATTTACAAGTAATTTCTTTATGTGTTGGAGCTACTTAACATTCATTTTGCCTTCAAACCGCCCCTTTGCAGAAAGAATATTAATATTCTCTTTGTTTTATGCAGTTGAAATAGTCTCGTAACTAGTTGAAGTTTTGAAAACACAGCAAATTATACCTTTGAGAGTAAGACATTTTACTTGATTGAATACAGACAACAAACAATTATGTTTTGAGACCTCAAAGAATATAAATAATTTACAAGTAATTTCTTTATGTGTTGGAGCTACTTAACATTCATTTTGCCTTCAAACCGCCCCTTTGCAGAAAGAATATTAATATTCTCTTTGTTTTATGCAGTTGAAATAGTCTCGTACTAGTTGAAGTTTTGAAAACACAGTAATTTATACGTTTGAGGGTAAGACATTTTACTTTATTGAATACAGACAACAAACAATAATGTTTTTGAGACCTCAAAAAATATAAATAATTTACAAGTAATTTCTTTATGTGTTAGAGCTACTTAACATTCATTTTGGCTTCAAACCGCCCCTTTGCAGAAAGAATATTAATATTCTCTTTGTTTTATGCAGTTGAAATAGTCTCGTACTACTTATATTATACGTTTGAGAGTAAGACATTTCACTTCATTGAGTACAGACAACAAACAATAATGTTTTGAGACCTTATAAAATATAAATAATTATAAGTAATTTCTTATGTGTTTAGAGCTACTTAACATTCATTTTGCCTTCAAACCGCCCCTTTGCAGAAAGTATATTAATATTTCTTTATTTTATGCAGTTGAAATATTCTCGTACTAGTTGAAATTTGAAAACACAACAAATTATTTTGAAAGTAAATTACTTTTTACTTGATTGAATATACACAAATAACTATGTTTTGGGGCCTCAAGGCATGTAAATAAATTATAAGCAATTTCTTTACATGTTAGACATACTCCAAATATTCATTTGCATTTCTACCGATTCCTTGCAAAAGAATATTAATATTCTGTTTATTTTATGGTGTTCGAGTAGCCTCATACTAGTTGAAGTTTTTTAAAATACAACAAATTATTTTTGAAAGTAAAKGACTTTTTACTKGATTGAATATACACAAATAACTATGTTTTKGGGCCTCAAGGMATGTAAATAAATTATAAGCAATTTCTTTACGTGTTAGAAATACTCCGAATATTCATTTTGTATTTCAACCGCCCCCTTGCAAAAAGAATATTAATATTCTCCTTGTTTTATGCAGTTGAAATAGTCTCGTACTAATTGAAGTTCTGAAAACACAGCAAATTATACGTTTGAGAGTAAGACATTTTACTTCATTGAATACAGACAACAAACAATAACGTTTTGAGACCTCATAAAATATAAATAATTTACAAGTAATTTCTTTATGTGTTGGAGCTACTTAACATTCATTTTGCCTTCAAACCGCACCTTTGCAGAAAGAATATTAATATTCTCTTTGTTTTATGCAGTTGAAATAGTCTCGTACTAGTTGAAGTTTTGAAAACAAAGCAATTTATACGKTTGATAGTAAGACATTTTACTTCATTGAATACAGACAACAAACAATAATGTTTTGAGAACTCAAGGCATATAAATAAGTTATAAGTAATTTCTTACGTGTTAGATCTACTTGACATTCATTTTGCCTTCAAACCGCCCCTTTCCAAAAAAATATTAATATTCTCTTTACTTTATGCAGTTGAAATAGTCTCGTACTAGTTGAAGTTTTGAAAACAAAGCAATTTATACGTTTGATAGTAAGACATTTTACTTCATTGAATACAGACAACAAACAATATTGTTTTGAGACCTCAAAGCATGTAAATAAGTTATAAGTTATTTCTTATGTGTTAGAGCTACTTAACATTCATTTTGCCTTCAAACCGCCCCTTGAAATTGTGAAAACACAACAAATTATTTTTGAAAGTAAAGGACTTTTTACTTGATTGAATATACACAAATAACTATGTTTTGGGGCCTCAAAGCATGTAAATAAATTATAAGCAATTTCTTTACGTGTTAGGAATACTCCGGATATTCATTTTGCATTTCAACCGCCCCCTTGCAAAAAGAATATTAATATTCCCGATCGAAACCCATCCCTATCCCGTGGAAACAAGAAGCCATGTGCCTGGGTATCGCCATCGACATGAATTTTCTGTGGAAATCGCACATAGCATAGCGTCAGCTAAACACATCAAACGTCTCCACGTTATCCAGAACAACGTTCTCCGAATGATCGTCAATGCTGCCTAGTTCTTCAGAATTCTCAGTTACACAGAGATCTCGAAGTTCCTACGATCTAGGAATTCCTCCGAGAAGCAGCAGCCAAGGCATTCCACAAAGCGGACATCCACGAAAACCCCTTCATTCGTAATCTGAGAGATTACTATGAAGATGAAGCTCGTACCCACAAGAGGCCCAAGGTGATGCTGCTGCAGTAGCTTCTAAGCCTTGCCGAAGTCCAAGGGTGCAATACTCGTACATAGATGGGTTCTTCTACGCAGTTTTCCCCTGAAGGTGTGCATGGAGTAACATCATTTATAGAAATTACAAAAATATAATTTTTTTCTCCGCCACAATCACACGCAATCAGTCCCGACGCGTACGTAGCTAGCGACGCTACTATGATTCCGCTGCTAATATTTTTTTTTTCACTACACTGAACAGTTTTGAAACTTGCCCTCTAAAGTACAGTACTGTTTGATGTACTAGAGGTCCAGTCGATCTGGTGGACGCTCGATCCTCGTCGATCTCCTAGCTAGAGGACGGTCCTCTGCTACTGAGGCTGCAACAGGTTCCCTTTCTTCTCCTGACTCTGTAACTACTTGCCACAACTGATGGGCTTGAACTGCTGCTGCTTGGAGTTCCCATGCTGATGGTACTCTAGCATGAATAGGAGTACCAGTATCGGAATCCGTCTTTCACTAGTAATCTGTCTATTTTTCTTTCTTATTATTTTTCTTTGATGGAACGGTAACTTGTATGGGCGCTTCGTAATCGTAGGTATTTTCTCTGTAATACTTTTATGCTTATAGCCATATTTGTGCTTGTTAACATTTCGTTTTCTTTACAAAACTAATCTCACTATCGGTCCAGAAATTCTAAAACCAAATATATTTTGGGCGTAATTATTGATACGCTCCAATTCAAAAGAATTATCTTCCCGTTCTTCCGTAAAAATGTCCAATACGTTAACAGTTTTCGTGTTTTCCCGACCGGGTATGTTAGCCGACGCTACTCCTAAAGTTCAGTTCTCCTTTGAAGTTATCAGAAACGAATTCAAATTCAAAATTCGTATTAAACACTTTTCGATTCTATCCGTAATTATTCTATAGCTACAATTGTTACTCCGTTTCTTTTTACTTTATATGGTTCTACTATAATTTCTTGGCCCTCTAATACTTCAGCTAATTTCCCATAATACGTAGCTTCGCATTTCGCTGATATCTCCAAGTCCTCAGTTAACAAAACGTTTATTTCTTGATTTTTTCCTTGTCCACAGGTTTTCTTTTTTCCCATGCTTTAACCTTTTCCGCTTGTATTAATTCTATATCCTTTAATTCCGCTTCGCGTTGTCATTAAGTTTGAAGTAGCCTTTTTGATCACCCTCCGTATTCTTTTTCTTAAAACCCGGTTTCAGTCTACCAACTCCACTAGACCAATCTGTTTCATCTAAAGTATACTTTTCGTCTTCACTGATTCCTCCGCAAATCTATTTTTGTGTATCGACTTCAATACCATTCACGTTAACGCGATTTACTACCCCATAAATTGTCTTCTTCCTAAGCACAGCCATCCACTTTTCTGTTAATCTTTCTATTAATAAAACCTTTATTATTCACTTCATTAACACGTATTTCATCACCACTGTGATCCGCAACACCTGTTATCTCGTTACTACCCACAATTTCTTCACATATCTCGATATCCTCACTGATGTCTTCACTAACACCACATACTTCTATCTTATCGTAATCAACTGTCATATTTTTCCTATTCGGCACCGCCTACTTTTGGGCAGTACGGTCCTGCACCTCAGAATTCCGATCCTTGTGTAGTCTTCGAGAATTCTTTCTTAAGTGGTTTGATCGCCCGTCCTTGGCACACTTCTGTTTCATCATGATAACTAGGCTTCCTTGCACTATTACCGTTCAGAGAATTGGGAGCCTGAATTCTACACTCATTAGCTTCCCTCACGGACATCTAAAGCTTTTCTCTAAATGCGCGGGTCGCTTTTCCTTGACTAAATTCCGTATTCGCGTAACATAGATCCTTAACTTCAGCTTCACCATAATTGGCCATAAAATCCAAATAAATACGGTCCTGAGTTTTGGAAACCTGAACATCCCTCACGGGCCTCGCGAGACCGTTATTATAATCCGCCGTACCGGAGTTCCTTGATTTAAAATTTCACGATAACTTCAGACCTCCCCTCGTATACTACCACTTTCACCTACTGCTACGTCATCCTTTCTCGCAAAGCGTTTAATCTTATCATAACTTCTGATATCGTTAGCATAATTTCCTTACTATCGCTAACTACCTCATCATTTCTTTGTAAAACGCTTTTAAACCTCCTATCGTCCATTGTATTATCGTATCTCCGCGCTGTATCGCTTTTCACCCCATTATTATTACTTCTTGTCTATGTAATATCAATACTAAGACATTTGCCCATCATTAGCTTAAGTATTTCATTAACCCATTCCTCCAAAACATTTTTTCTAAAATATTTTTAAGTTCTCTCCTAAGAAATCTGTACCTAAGATTCCATCACATTGTAGCGGTCATTCATCCTCACAAACTACAAATTTTTGACTGACGCTAACAAACCGCTTTGTTATTCCAACACCCTAATCAGCTTCACCCAAAACTGGAATATCATGGCTCATACCTCTCAGTCCGACTGACTCATTGCATCTTTCAGTCAAGATGCTTTTGATAACCGAAACAGCTGATCCGGTATCTATTAATTATTTACATAAGACTCCAGTTATAAATAATTTGATACTATATGAAATATCCGTTTCATCCAATTCTAAATTTCCTGCTACAGATTTTATTTAGGAAGAAAGAAGATACTTATAGTGCTCTAAATAGTGTTAATAGGTGATTTATATTGCGTGTGTGTAGTGAGTGCTCGGTAGTGATTATTATTATATTAATAGGTGATTTAGTGTGTTTTTTATGTGTAGTGAGTGCAAGTGAATGTGCAAGGTGCTGTTCCGTGAATTATAGTTATCCAGTGATGAAGTGACAATATGTTTTAAGAGAAGATACTATTCGCAGGGAGGTTTTGGAGGCAGACTACTGGACAAGCTTTGTTCTCAATTGTTTGGTGATTTGAGATCTGCTAAGTATCACATTTTAAGAGATTAGAGTTTGGGAAGCTCCATTTTAGTTTGGATTGGGAGCTACCGTTTGCGGCGTGGTTGGGGCCGCAGACACTTCTTCACATACGTGGAGGTCGGTGAAGAGAAGCGCTGAATGTACCTATATGGAGATTATGCTAAAGCAGTCAATTTTAACACATCACTTGGATTGAACCGGCAGGAAAGAAGATACTTACAGTGTTCTTAAAAAATATTTAGTGCTCCGTAGTGGTTGTTTTTGTGGTAAAATAGGTGATTTAGTGCGCTTTTATACATAGTGAGTGCAAGTGAATGTGCGTGATGAAGTAATAATATTACTTCCACATCTAACGGATGGGAAGGACTTTATCGCGAAAATGCTTTTTATTTGAAAAATGGTCGAAAACGCAAAAAGCAAGATTTGAGCAAAAAATATATTTTGTTCTTGGGGTAAATAGGTTATCGGGAAGGAGTAAAAGCTGGGGATAACTACCCTTTTTGCATATTTTTTTCGTTTTAGTATATGATTAGTAGTATAATAGCGAGTATTATTTGTCCTTATAAATTTTCGGTGCAGCAAACTGTTTAGAAAATATTAGCAAAAACGCGTCACATATTTAAAAAAACGGGTTTTCCTAAATATATCCGTAAATACTTAATATATTCAAAAAATGAAGAAAATGCCATCAGATAGGAAATAAAATTTCTCACAAAAAGTGTTTTAAACATTTTTTCCAAAATTTTGGCATTTTCCAAATATTTCCAAAAAACATATTTTGTACCCTGTCCGTACGATTTTTCCAAAACTTTAGTATAAAAAATTTATGTATTTTTGCTAATATCACGAGATCCGTTTGTCTTAGAAAAGATGTGTAGAGAGAAGAAATGCTCAGAACCTGATTACTGAACTTATACTACAAAAAATAAAAGAGTAAATGTCATTTTTACAGTTGGATGTGGAAGTATTGATTCAATTTGCAGCGGTTTTTTGTAAGAGAACCATACTATTACCAGCGAGGTACGGAGGGGCGAACGAACATCTACAGAAGATTATGCGTCAGGCAGACAGGGAAGAAGATACTTGCAGTGCTCTTAAAAAATATTTAGTGCTCCGTAGTGGTTGTTTTTGTGTTAAAATAGGTGATTTAGTGTATTTTTATGCGTAGTGAGTGCGAGTGAATGTGCAAGGTGCTGTGATGAAGTGACAATATTTAAAAAGAAGATAACTAACTGCTCCCAGGGAGGTACGGAGTGAACAAGAACGTACAAGAAGATTATGCTGAAGCAGTCAACCAGTTAGTGAGGTATTCCGTTTGGATGGCAGACTACTGGACAAGCTTTGTTCCCAATTTCGTGGTAACGATATGTGCACTACATCTTATCGAATTCAACCCATCCTTTGCCTTCAACAAGATATAATATGAAATCTGCCAAGGATCGCAATTTAAAAGATTAGAGTTTAGTCACAATTTAGGGAAGCTCCATTTTAGTTTGGATTGGGAGCTACCGTCTGCGGCGTGGCTGGGGCCGCAGACAGTCCTTCACATACGTGGAGGACAGTGAAGCCTGAAGAGGAGCGCTGGAAGTACCTACATGAAGATTATGCTGAAGCAGTCCATTTTAACATATCCCTTGGCTTAGATCGGCAAGAAAGAAGATACTTTTAGTGCTTTTACAAAATATTTAGTGCTCCGTAGTGATAGTTTTTGTATTAACAGGTGAGTTAGTGTTTGTGTAAGCGTAGTGAGTGCGAGTGAATGTGCAAGGTGCTGTGATGAAGTTAACGTCAACGATATTTAAATAGAAGATACTACTCCCATGGAGGTACGGAGGCGACAAGCATCTACATGGAGATTTTTCCGAAGCAGTCAACAAGTTACCGAGGTATTTCGTTTGGATCCTAGACTACTGGACAAACTTTGTTATCAATTTCGTGGTAACGATATGCGTACTACATCTAATCTAATTCAACCCATCATTTGCCTTTAACAAGATATAATATGAAATCTGCCAAGAATCTCAATTTTAAAGATAGGAGTTTAGTCACAATTTAGGGAAGCTCCATTTTAGTTTGGATTGGGAGCTACCGTCTGCGGCGTGGTTGGGGCCGCAGACAGTTCTTCACATACGTGGAGGACAGTGAAGCCTGAAGAGGAGCGCTGGAAGTACCTACATGGAGATTATGCTGAAGCAGTCCATTTTAAATTATCCCTTGGCTTAGATCGACAAGAAAGAAGATACTTGTAGTGCTTTTACAAAATATTTAGTGCTCCGTAGTGATAGTTTTTGTATTAACAGGTGATTTAGTGTTTGTGTAAGAGTAGTGAGTGCGAGTGAATGTGCAAGGCGCTGTGATGAAATGAAGTCAACGATATTTAAATAGAAGATACTACTCCCAGGGAGGTACGGAGGCGACAAGCATCTACATGGAGATTTTGCCGAAGCAGTCAACAAGTTACCGAGGTATTCCGTTTGGATCGTAGACTACTGGACAAGATTTGTTCCCAATTTCGTGGTAACGATATGCTCTACATCTTATCTAATTCAACCCATCCTTTGCCTTCAACAAGATATGATATGAAATCTGCCAAGAATCGCAATTTTAAAGATTTTTTTGGAAGCTCCATTTTAGTCTGGATTGGGAGCTACCGTCTGCGGCGTGGTTGGGGCCGCAGACACTTCTTCACATATGTGGAGGTCAGTGAAGAAGCAGCGTTGAAGTATCACCTACATGGAGATTATGCTGGAGCATTCCATTTTAACACACCCCGTGGCTTCAACCAGCAAGAAAGGCGCTACTTTTTATAGTTGGGTGAATGCTAGTTAAAGTTTTCTATATATATCTCCATGACATTCCAAATGCGCAAAGTATTTATTATTTTCGAAATTTTTCCAATCGCGGAATTTGAGGTGAGAGGTGGGAGGGTTTTTATTTACATACAAATATCAACTTTTCTATGAATATTTTTGCAGGTAACTAAAATGTTTTTCTTTCAGCTTAGTCGGTTTCGGTAGCAGACTACGGGGTCTGTTCGCGTTGTTAGGTCGGTAGTGTAATCAGCAGATGCTGTTCGCTCTAAAAATGTGAAGTTTAGTTTACGTTTCGTTTCCGTTAGTGCGGGGTCTTTTTTTGTTGCTAGTTCATAGACGTTAGTGACTCAAGTATCGCGTGTGGCTCTAAATTTAACTAATTCACTCGACTAACATAAATAGTGCTGGACTTTTACTTCTGGTGCACCGAGGTACAAGAGGAATAGAACTACGTTATGTGGCCAAACACTGTAAGTTTCAATTTAATATAGTGTTAACTTATACCTACCTTCCATTCAAAATTGGATCCATATTCTCCTGTTCAATTGCCATGTAATTGAATAAAATGTAAAAAGAAACTAGTTACTGAAAACGTTATTGAACAGTGTCCCTTAGAATCAAGAGACATCTTTAGGGCTAAGGTAACTAATGCTATGACGAATTTTATACATAAAAACTACGTCCTTAGGAGGTTCACATAGGTTTCTCAGTAATATGTATAATAAAGACAAATATTTTCTAAAACAAAACCCCACTATAATAATTACCAAAGCAGACAAAGGTAATGTAACTGTGGCCATTAACAAGAACCAATATATTAATAAAATGGAAGAACTTCTTATGGATGCTACTACTTATAAACTTTTACAAAAAGATCCCATTTCTAGTATCCAAGGAAAAAAACAATGATTTGGTCAAAGAATTATACACTAAGAAATACATAGAAGCAGATTTAAAAAAGAAGTTGACAATTCTAAGAAGTATTGCGCCGCGTATTTGTGGTTCACCTAAGATCCTCAAAAATTCAATTCCCCTAAGACCCTATTGTATCCACTATTGATTCACCCACGTCTATGCTTTGTCAGCATATAGCTGACATTTTAAAATTATCATTTTCTAATTTCCATTGTTATGTAGTTAAAGACGTATTTGAATTCTCTAATAATACTAATAATTTTCAACTTTCTGAAAACTATGTTGTTGCGTCTCTAGACGTAATCAGTTTGTTCACAAACATATCCCTGCAGTTGAAAACTGGGATTTAATATATCCCAATACTAATATCATTTTGAACTACTTTATCAAAATCGTTACTTTTCTTTTTGATAGCAATTATTTTGATTTCAAGGAAAATCTTATTCTCAGACTTTTGGTTGCCCTATGGGGTCCATTCTTAGTCCTACACTTGCATCTTTAGCAATGACTAAATTATTAAAGGAGTGCATACCAAAATTGTCATTTGATTTACCATATATTTATTAATACGTAGATGATATAATTTTATCTTTAACTTTGCATGGCTCACAGGAAATACTACAAGTTTTCAATAGTTATAATACACATCTATCTTTTAGTACTGATCGTTTTATAAAATTTACTTACAATATTTGAGACAACTTCAAAATGACATTGTTTAATTTGTTTTCCTCTAATAATAAATTTTCAATAAAAGAAACGAAACAGCCTGGTTCAGTAAATATAATCTTTTTATGAAAAAACCATTATTCTTACAATTTCTATAATTTAGAATTTAAAATATTACTATACCAAAATTATAAGATTTGATTCACTTCTTATAATTTAGTAAATAATTATAAATTACACTCAAATTTTATATATATCCGTTTTTTTTTGTTAGTACTGTTATAACATCTCTTAATTATCATTTACAATATTAATCCTTTGCCTAAATTGTGTTCTTTCCCTACTATATTTATCTTTTCAAAATCAATTAGTAACATATGTAATAAAAAAGAAGTGGCAGCAAATTCAACCTTTTAGTGAAAATATATCTAAAACTACATTTTTAATTTTATTTTTCATTTTACAAAACAGTTATTTCAGCTATCTGGGTAGTTTCTACATACATGCAAGCACACTCCTTGAAGAAGTAATACCAAAATTATCGTTTAATATAAATTACATAAAAAATTTGTCGACGATTTAATACTAATTATTCCATCTGAAGGTATTGAAGAGATAATGCAAGTGTTTAATGATTATGATACAACAAACATTAAGTTTACTATAGAGAAAGAAAGTGATAGATCGGTTCCTTTTTTAGATACAAGAGTTTATAGAGACAAAAGCAACACTATAAAATTAGATTGGCATAGAAAACCTACATCTACAGGCGGATACTTGCATTATGAGTCAAAACATTCAAACAAAGTTAAAATAAATTTTATAGTTCAAATGAAAAATAGAATAGAAACACTATATCATGAAGACTTTAGGAACAAAAATTTAAAATTTTTTGAATCATCACTTATAAAAAATGCATGCCCAAGAAAACTAGTAACTAAATTACTTTATAGTAACAATTATAGTAACAATTCGAGAGTGCAAAGTGAGGAAATTAACGTAACAAATAACTTACAAGGAAATATTGCAAAAAAGAGTACGAAGTTAGTAGGTTCGCTGCATACAAAATTAAAAGATAAAACGCCATTACTAAATAATACTGATGTGATTTACAAAATTAATTGTACATCTTGCCAAGGCTCTTACATAGGTCAAACTTGCCAGCAATTAAAAAATAGGCTGCATTTACATTTTTACATCTTTCACGTTTAAAACGTGATRGGTKTGCTCTTTCCGGCCATGTTTTAGTGAATTCTCAACACGAAATWGATTTTGAAAMTATAAATATAGTAGCAAAAGAACACAATATTAACACAGATGAAATAACAGTATTAACAAAAAAACGGATATACAAAATTTGAGTGTAATTTATACTTATTTACTAAATTATAAGAAGCGAATCAAATTTTMTAATTTTGGTATAGTAMTATTTTAAATTCTAAATTATAGAAATTGTATTAATAATGGTTTTTTTGATAAAAAAAGATGATATTTACTGAACCAGACTTTTTCGTTTTTCTTTTCGTTGAAAATAAATTTTTATTAGAGCAAAACAAATTTTGAAGTTGATGTCTCAAATATTGTAAGTAAATTTTATGAAACTACCCATATTATATTGTAATTATAGTTGTAGCAACCCTGAAGAAGGTGCGAAATAAAGTCCACCGAAAGCTTGGTTTAGTTCAGAAGACTAGCTTCTTGTTACATTTCATTCAATTATACCTTTTAGATAATTTTTTGGACTTCACAACAAAAAACTGCCTTCGTATATTTAATTTCTCAACAGTCGTTCTCTTTTGTTACAGGAAGTCTTATCGTGAGGGTAAGACTGCATGATGCAGTATTTGGTCGGGTGAGTGCTTTTCCTATGATTCCTTTTTGTTTGTAGTTTTAGTTGACTTTGCACATTTGGAATTTTCTTATTTCGGGGAGGGTGGTAGAAGTGACAGTGAATTATTATAGTGTGAAATAAAATATTTAGTACTCCGTGGTGATTGTTTTTGTGTTAATACGTGATTTAGTGTGTTTTTTATGTGTAGTGAGTGCAAGTGATTGTGCAAAGTGATCTTCCGTGGTTTATTATTATTATTATTTAGTGAAGAAGTGGCATTATTTAAATAGAAGAGAGTGCTCCCAGGGAGGTACAGAGGAGACAAGCATCTACATGGAAACAATGCTGAAGCAGTCAACATGTTATAGAGGTATTCCGTTTGGATGGCAGACTACTGGACAAGCTTTGTTCCCAATTATCTAATTCAACCCATCCTTTGGCTTCAACAAGATATGAAATTTGGCAAGGATCGCAATCTTCAAGATTACAGTTTAGCCGCATTTTTTGGGAAGCTCCATTTTAGTTTGGATTGGGAGCTACCGTCTGCGGCGTGGTTGGGGCCGCAGACAGTTCCTCTTCACATGGGTGGAGGTCAGTGAAGAGAAATGTCGAAAGTACCTGTCGAACACACAAAAACGAAGTTAATGGGCAAAGCGCTTAACGACAATTACAAGGAAGGATCGCACATTTTTTTGGGAAGCTCCAAGTAACAATATTTTTAAACAGAAGATACTACACCCAGGAAGGTAACGGAGAGGACAAGCATCTACAGGAGATTATGCGGAAGCAGTCGATCTTAACACATCCCTTGGCTTCAACCCGCAGGAAAGAAGATAATTACAGTGCTCTTGAAAAATACCGCTGCAAATTGAATCCGTACTTCCAAATCCAATTGCCAAAATGACATTTACGCTTTTATTTCTTATAATATACCATCAGTAATCAGGTTTTGAGCATTTTTTCGCTCTACATATCTTTTCTAAGGCAAACAGTTCTCGTGATATTAGCAAAAATAAATAAATTTTTAAAATCGGTTTTTAACTTATAAAAAATTGCAAGAGTGCATTATGATCACAAATTGGATTTTCTATAATAAAAAAATTTAAATAAAATCGTACGAACAGGGTCCAAAATAAGTTTTTTAGAATATTTCGAAAAAAATAAAAATTCTGGAAAAAAGAGACTTTTGGGAGAAACTTTATTTCCTATCTGATGGTACTTTTTTTTAAATAAATTTTTTGCTAATATCTTCTAAACAGTTTGCTGCACCGAAAATTTATAAGGACGAATAATACTCGCAATTATACTACTACTTTCAGGTTCATATGTTAAGTTTCGAAAGTTATCGCGTCCACACAGGAAACCATAGACACAGACAAGAAACTTTTTTGCTCAAATTTTGCTTTTTTACGTTTTCGACTATTTTAAAGCGATTGAGCAAATAAAAATTTTGGAAAATTTTCGCTATACAGTACTTCCCATCCTTTGGATGTGGAAGTAATATTTAGTGCTCCGTAGTGGTTGTTTTTGTGTTATATTTAAAAAGAAGAGACCACTTCCAGGGAATGGAGATTATGTTGGAGCAGGCAACATGTGATAGAGGTATTCCGATTGGATGGCAGACTACTGGACAAGCTTTGTTCCCAATTATCTAATTCAACCCATCCTTTGGCTTCAACGATATATGAAATCTGGCAAGAATCGCAATTTTAAAGATTAGAGTTTAGTCACATTTTTTGGGAAGCTCCATTTTTGTTTGGATTGGGAGCTACCGTCTGCGGCGTGGTTGGGGCCGCAGACAGTTCCTCTTCACATGCGTGGAAGTCAGTGAAGAGGAGCGCTGAATGTACCTATCGGATGTACGAAAACGAAGTTTCCGGCAGAGCGCTTAACGACAATTACGAGGAAGGATCGCAAAGTTTTAGGCAAACAATTAATCGGGACCGCATAGGAGCGATAGGACAAAATAATGTCAGAAATACCTACGGCGGCAATAGGAATAATTCACGTAACGAATTACAAGAAGGAAGTCGAAGATATTATTGGGAAAATACGCAGCAAAACGAAGAGGATAATCTGCAAAGATATAGTTCAGAATCGCAGCATAGGAATAACTCGGAAGGATTAACCACAAGGGAAGTAAATCGAGAAGAAAATCTACGAAGGATTGGAGAAAAAGGGCCCTCATTTCGACCCCGGAGTTAAGGGCATCTGTAGCAGGATACTTAGAATTGGAAGAAACGTAAATTTCATCTTGTTATCAAATTTTAGTGGAGACTTGTGTAAATTATTAACAGATACCGAATCAGCTGTTTCAATCATCAGAAGCATCTTGATTGAAACATGCAACGAATCGATCAGATCAAGAGGCATGAGCCATGGTATTCGAGCTTTGGGTGAAGTTCTGATTTGGATGTAGGAATAATAAAGCAGTTTGTTAGCGTCAGTCAAAATTGTAGTTTGTGAGGATGAATTACCGCTACAATGTGATGCAATCTTAGGTACAGATTTCTTAGGAGAGATCTTAATAAAGATTTATTTTAGAAAAAATGTTTTGGCGGTATGGGCTAATGGAATACCTACGCTAATGATGGGCAAAGGTTTTGGTATTGATGTTACATACACAAGAAGTGATAATAATGGGGTACAAAGCGACACAGCGCGGAGATATGATGATACCATGGACTATAGGATTATACGCTTTGCGAGAAAGGATGATGTAGCAGTTGGCGAAAGTGATAGTATACGAGGGGAAGTCAGAAGTTATCGTGAAGTTTTAAATCACGGAACTCCGGTACGGCGTTTTAATAATGGACTCCCGGAGCTCGTGAGGGATGTTCAGGTTTCCAAAACTCAGAACCGTATTACATTGGATTTTATGAGCAATTGTGATGAAGCTGAAGTTAATGATTTATGTTCGGCGAATACGGAATCAGTCAAGGAAAAGCGACCCGCGCATTTAGAGAAAAGCTTTCGATGTTCGTGAGGGAAGCTAATGAGTTTAAAATTCAGGCTCGCAATTTTCTTAACGTTAATAAGGCAAGGAAGCCTAGTTATCATGATGAAACAGAAGTGCGCCAAGAACAGGCGAACAAACCACTTACGAAGGAATTCTCGAAGGCTACAGGAGGATCGGAATTCTGAGGTGCAGGACAGTACTGCTCTAAAATAGGCGGGTCCGAATCGGAAAAATATTATAGTTGATTACGATAAAATAGAATTATGTGGTGTTATTGAAGACATCAGTGAGGACATCGAGATATGTGAAGAAGTTGTGGGTGATAACGAGATAACAGGTGTTGCGGATCACAGTGGTGATGAAATACGTGTTCATGAAGTGAACAATAAAGGTTCTATTAATAGAAAGATTAATAGAAACGTCGATGGTTGTGCTTGGGAAGGAGACAATTTATGGGGTAATAAATCACGTAACGTGAATAGTATTGAAGTCGATATACAAGGATCGAATTGCGGAGGAATGAGTGAAGACGGAGGGTATACCTTAGATGAAACAGACTGGTCTAGCAGAGTTGGTAGACTGAAACCGATMAAAAAGGCTACTTMAAACTTATTGACAACGCGAAGCGGAATTAAAGGAAATTGAATTACTCCAAGCGGAGAAGGTTAAAGCATGGGAAGAACGAAAACCTGTGGACAAGGAAAAAATCAAGAAATAAACGTTTTGTTCACTGAGGACCTGGAGATATCAGCTAAATGCGAGGGCTGCGTGTTTTGCGAAATTAGCTGAAGTTTCAGAGGGCCAAGAAATTACTATAGAACCATATGAAGTGAAAATAGACGGAGTAATAGTGGTAGCTAACGAGTAATTACAGATAAAATCGAAACGTGTTCAATGCGAATTTTGTATTTTAATTCGTTTCCGGCAACTTTAAAGGAAAACTAAACTTTAGGTGTAGCGTCGGCTAATGTAGTCAGTGGGGAAGACACCAATACTGTTTGCGTATTGGATATTTTTTCGGAAGAACGGGAAGAAAATTCGTTTGAATTTTTAGAGTTCCTGGACCGATAGGCGTATTTGTTTTGTAAAGAAAACGAAATGTTAACAAGCACAAATATGGTCAAGCATAGAATTATTACAGAGAAAGTGTCTTCGATTTGGGAGCGCCCATACAAGATACCGTTTCATCAAAGAGAAATAGTACGAAAAAATAGATAGATTACTACTAAAAGACGGCTTCCGAATACGGGTATGCCTATTCATGTTAGAGTCCCATCAGCCTGGGAACTCCAAGCAGCAACAGCTCAAGCCCATCAATCGGGGGCAACTAGTTCCCGAGCCAGGAGAAGAAAGGGAACCTGTTGCAGCCTCAGTAGTCGAGGGGCCGTCCTCTACCTTGGCGATTCGACGAGGATCGAGCGTCCCACCAAATCGACCTGCGACCTCAGGCCACATTCAAATACGCGTACTGTTCTTTAGACGGTAAGTTTCAAAACTGTTCATTGTAGTTGATACACGCGTATCGGGCGTATATAAATATTAGCAGCGAATATTTCTTTTACTAAAACTTAGTTACGGCGGAACTAATGTCAATTTGCGGCCTTATAGTAGCGCTAGCTACGTACGCGTCGTGACCAATTGCGTGTGATTGTGGCGGAGAAAAAAAACAATATTCTGTAATTTCTATAAATGGTGCAACTCCATGCACACCTCCACGGGAAAACTACTTAGACGAACCCATCTAAGTACGAGCATTGCACCCTTGGACGTCGGCAGGGCTTTGAAGCTACTGCAGCAGCATCATCTTGGCCCTCTTGTGGGTACTAGTTTCTTTTTCATAGTAATCTCCCAGATTACGAATGAGGGGGTTTTCTTAGGCGTCCGCTTTTGTGGAATGCCTTGGCTGCTGCTTCTCGTAGTAATTCCTAGATCGTAGGAACTTCGAGATCTCTGTGTATCCGAGAATTCTGACGAACTAGGGGCATCGACGACCATTCGTAGAACCTTGTTCTGGATAACGTGGAGAAGTTTGATGTGTTTAGCTGATGCTTAACTCCATGCAGCACATCCGTACGTCATCATCGGCTTTTTACTTGATTGAATATACACAAATAACTATGTTTTGGGCCCTCAAGGCATGTAAATAAATTATAAGCAATTTCTTTACGTGTTAGAAATACTCCGAATATTCATTTTGCATTTCAACCGATTCCTTGCAAAAAGAATATTAATATTCTGTTTATTTTGTGGTGTTCGAGTAGCCTCATACTAGTTGAAGTTTTTAAAATACAACAAATTATTTTTGAAAGAAAAGGACTTTTTACTTGATTGATTATACACAAATAACTATGTTTTGGGGCCTCAAAGCATGTAAATAAATATAAGCAATTTCTTTACGTGTTAGAAATACTCCGAATATTCATTTGCATTTTCAACCGATTCCTTGCAAAAAGAATATTAATATTCTGTTTATTTTTGGTGTTCGAGTAGCCTCATACTAGTTGAAGTTTTTAAAATACAACAAATTATTTTTGAAAGAAAAGGACTTTTTACTTGATTGAATATACACAAATAACTATGTTTTGGGGCCTCAAGGCATGTAAATAAATTATAAGCAATTTCTTTACGTGTTAGAAATACTCCGAATATTCATTTTGCATTTCAACCGATTCCTTGCAAAAAGAATATTAATATTCTGTTTATTTTATGGTGTTCGAGTAGCCTCATACTAGTTGAAGTTTTAAAATACAACAAATTATTTTTGAAAGAAAGGACTTTTTACTTGATTGAATATACACAAATAACTATGTTTTGGGGCCTCAAGGCATGTAAATAAATTATAAGCAATTTCTTTACGTGTTAGAAATACTCCGAATATTCATTTTGCATTTCAACCGATTCCTTGCAAAAAGAATATTAATATTCTGTTTATTTTATGTGTTCGAGTAGCCTCATACTAGTTGAAGTTTTTAAAACACAACAAATTATTTTTGAAAGTAAAGGACTTTTTACTTGATTGAATATACACAAATAACTATGTTTTGGGGCCTCAAGCATGTAAATAAATTATAAGCAATTTCTTTACGTTAGAAATACTCCAAATATTCATTTTGCATTTCTACGATTCCTTGCAAAAGAATATTAATATTCTGTTATTTTATGGTGTTCGAGTAGCCTCATACTAGTTGAAGTTTTTAAAATACAACAAATTATTTTTGAAAGAAAAGAACTTTTTACTTGATTGAATATACACAAATAACTATGTTTTGGGGCCTCAAGGCATGTAAATAAATTATAAGCAATTTCTTTACGTGTTAGAAATACTCCGAATATTCATTTTGTATTTCAACCGCCCTCTTGCAAAAAGAATATTAATATTCTGTTTGTTTTATGCAGTTGAAATAGCCTCGTACTAGTTGAAGTTTTTAAAACACACAAATTATTTTGAAGTAAGACTTTTACTTGATTGAATACACA